>JAJIBD010026715.1:0-70146 GCA_021461705.1 Cryptotis parvus
AAATTCCAAACAGGATCAGAATACCATCTCCTTCGTGCAAAATTCTACGCCACGCAACTGGGAGGAAAGACTGCAAAGTTTAAGAAGAGAACTCCCAGAGCGACCACCTACTGGGATCTCTTTGGCAACATGGGAAGATACCATCATTGAAGACATTGATGAAGAATACAACCGACTGGTTCAGCACCACCATGATTGTGTGAAGAATGCCGAGAGAGAAAAGACCACAAAAAGGACGCCTGTCTTCAAAAACTTTCAAGCTCATTCGCCAACTTGGCAAGGTTGCGAGCCTCAGGTGACGAAATGCTAACATCCAAGCTTGCAAAGCAGTGCAGAGAAGCAATAAAGGAAGACCTCAAAGACAGAAGAGCAGAAATACTGGAAGATGCAGCAGAAGCTGGGAAAAGCATTAGCAATGCCCGCCTGTCCTTCACCAACTATAAGACCAAGATGACTGCCCTCCAACGTCCTGATGAATCTATCACATCTTCCAGAAAGGCAATGGAGAAGATTATCCATGACTTCTACTCAGATCTCTTTGATAACCACGTCAACCTGCTCACATACCAAATGCCGCGCAGAATGGATATGGCATTCCCAACATTCTCCTTCTGAAATCTGACTGTCCATTTTGTTGGTAAAGAAGGGAACAGCACCCGGCCCAGACAATGTCAGACCCAAACATCTGAAGAATCTGCCTTCAGTACTCATCAATACACTGGCTCGGCTCTTCACACACTACCTGTCTGAATGTAAGGTGTCCCTCCCAATGGAAAACCAGCAGGACAGTTCTACTGTTCAAGAAGAGAGACATCCACGACATTGGCAATTATTGCCACATCTGCCTGTTGCCTGTCATCTATAAGCTGTTCATTCGAGTCATCCTGAACAGGATTGGCGGAACCTTAGATGAAGGAAAACCATGCCGAGCAAACTGGCTTCTGAAGTGGATTCAGCACAATCGACCATATTCACGTGGTAACCAACCTCATTGAAGTTTGTAGGGAGTTCAAGATGCCACTCTATCTCATGTTCATTGATTTAAAGAAAGCTTTTGATTCTGTGGAGACTGAAGCAGTCATCGAAGCCCTAGCCAAACAGGTCCATTCAAACCCAATACATCAAAATCCTTTGTGAGCTGTATTACGGATTCACCACCAGGATCTCACCATTCTACAAAGAAGTGATCATCGATGTCAAAAGAGGGGTTTGTCAGGGTGATATCATTTCACCAAAACTCTTCAGTGCCACCCTTGAGGCCGTCATATGACAATTAGAATGGGAAGGAATGGGAGTGAAGATAGGTGGCCAGCAGTTAAACCACCTCCACTTCTCCGATGACATCGTTCTAATAACACCAAATATTAGCCAAGCGGCACAAATGCTGGCTGACTTCAACTGAGATTGTGGATAGATAGGTCTACAGCTGAATCTCAGCAAAACTATGTTCATGAAAAATGAACTAGTTCCAGAGGCCCCATTCACTCTCAATGGAGCAAACATCTCTGAATGCAGAAGTTATGTGTACTTAGGTCGAGAAGTCAGCGTGATGAATTACCTAAAACCTGAGCTACTCAGGAGTAAGAGAGAGCACACAGCCAAGTATCGAAGAAATACCTAAAAAAGACAAAGAACCTCCAGCTCTGGGCACATCTCTTCAACTCCACCATTCACCCTCCATTAATATACGTCTCAGAGATCTGGGCCCTACGAAAGCAGGATGAGAATGCTATTCGGGTCTTCCAGAGAGGAATCGAAAGAGCTATGCTTGAAATATCATGCCTCACTCAAGTGAAAGACGAAATCCTCACTCAAGTGAATGAAGGAATCTGAAGCTCCAACCTCAGTCGCTGTTCCAGAGTCAGGGGCGCTCTCTCATTTCCCAAGGCATCGAAAATCAGATGGGCTGGACATGTAATGTGATTTAGAGATGATCGCTGGACTAGAGTCGTTATGGACTGGATCCCACAGGATGTCAAAAGATCACATGGCCGCCCACCTACAGGATGATCAGACTTCTTTGTCAAGACCCTGAAGGAGTGTTATGAGTGTTTCTTTGTATTCCTGAAGCAACCAGATGCCCTTGGGCTACACTGGCACACGATAGGTTCAAATGCAAATATTACTGGCACCCACTCGAGCAAATCTACGAATAACGGGATGTCAAGTGATCAAGTGTTCATATATAATATATTATATATACACATATTTATATTTATATACATATTCTTATATATGAGTTTGTGTGCGCATATGCATAATCGTATAAGCAATATTTCGCACCTATAAGAAATAATGAAATTATGCAATTTTGGGGCAAAATGTCTAGAACTAGAGTGCATCAATTTAAGAAAATAAGTTAGAAGTAGGATAACAAATATCAGATGATCTCATTCATCTGTGAAATGTATATAGATTTTTAAAAAAGTAATAGTATCAAACAATAACAAACCCTTGCCTTGGATTAAAAACTTAAAATCCAATGGTGAAGGAAGGGAAAATACTATACTAGAAGTGACATAGGAGCACTGGAAGGTGAATATGGACACATTGATGGTGTTGGTGCAATGATTTTTTACACCAATGTCATAAATTTAACCAATACAATAAAAGCCTAAAATATTTTATTTAAAAAATGTAACCCAACCTCTTAGAAATCCTACAAACTTGGACAGACAGAAACCCTACAAACTTGTACAGCAAAATAGTCACAATACTTGTACAGCAAGTACAAACTTGTATAGCAAAATAGTCACAATACTAAAAGATAATAATTGACTGTCAAGAATATTTTACTCTAATAATTATTATACAAATATTATGGAGACATAACAGCATTTGAAAGAAACAAAAGCAGCCTAATGAACCACTATCGAAATTGAACTAAAATTAGTTCTTGTTCATATAACTAAGAAACAAAGATTAAGAAATCTTGACAAAGGATATTAAGTGTAACATAGCACTAGAAATACAGTAATATATGTAAATATATATAGTCATGTATTATAAAATACCTGTTATGAGACACATGTTGTAAATAAAAGATTTTATTTCATCATTTTGCCTATACCAGTCTGCACACTAGAAATACAGTAATAAATGTAAATATATATATATTCATATATTATAAAATACCTGCTATGAGACACATGTTGTAAATAAAAGATTTTATTTCATCATTTTTGCCTATACCAGTCTGCTCAACACTTATTCCTAAAACTCTAACAAAACTCACAGATCACTGCAGGCATCACTCTGAGAAAAATAGGCAGTGCCAGAGATTGAACTTGGGCTGCTCATGCCCAAGGAAAATGTCTTATCATTTCTCAGACCTCCAAATAAGTAAAATAAAATTATAACAACTCTTTGTTTTTCATAATAAATTAACATAAAAATCATGCATTGCTGTAGATAAAATTGGGAGGATAATGAATGAGTTTGTTATCAAATGAGAAAACATGATCATTACTTATTGTTTTTCCCAATTTCCCTTATTCTAGTTAACTCTTCTTATAATGAAAGGTTTCATGAAAAGAAAACATGCAATGTATTTTATGAGCAACAGTATACCTCATTTTAATGATTATTTGTAACTTACAAGTCATATTTCTAAAATTTTGGTGTCAGATTTGGGAATCACTGTATCACTTGTCTTCCTTTTGTTCATTGATTTGCTCAAGCGGGTGCCAGTAACATCTCCATTCATTGAAAATGAGGTCCATTATTGTTACTGTTTTTGGCATATCTAATACACTTCAGGTAACTTGCCAGGCTCTGCCGTGGTTCTGGATTCATCCTTTAGAATCAGAGACACCTCAGTTTGCCCAGAGTTGCACTGGCATGTCTCTGAAGTAGCACAAATGTGATCTGTCCAGCCAAGTAAGAACTCTTGGAAGATCTATATGTCTTTCTCCCTTGGGGGCCCATAGGGGAAAAAAGTATTATTGTATTGGAGCAAGCAAGATTCATAATAAGCATACTTATGCTATATAAAATTATGAAATCAATCGAATTCTGCCCAAGCTCCCATTGTGTCTGCTATGGGGGCCCAGTCTTTTACTATGTTAGACCATCAACCATCCAGGGTCCATGGGGCAGAGCCCAGCGTATAGCCAAGCCTGTCTCCTGTCTGCTACCTGCCAATGCAGCCGGGTACTACAGACACACCCTGCACCACCTTGAAGGGCAGGTTTGGGAAATTATTTTTAATTATTCTCACACTGATGGATATTATTAAAGATCAAAACTCAGTTATTGGTATATTTTGTTAAAATACTAGAAAAATTTCAACATTTCTCCTACCTGTTAGTCAGGTAGGAGAACAAGCAATTTTTACCATTGCATCTTGTTTCATACTACCTCATTAACCTTTTTTTAAATAAGTATTACACCCGCTCCAGCAAATTGATGAATAACAGGATGTCAAGTGATCACGCCAAATAAGTATTCAAAATACATGATTGGTAGGAGGATTATTTAGCCCCAATAGCTTTTCCTAAAAAAAAGTTACATGTTATTGCACTATTTTCCAGAGAAAATTTTGACTGGCCCAGCTAACTTTTGACTGAGATTTGAATCCGTGACAATGTTTTTCATCTCATTCATTGTAGATATTGTGGAAATATAAACGGACAGAACATGTTTTCCTATTTTACTGGCATAGGTTGTACTTGCTGTTATTGAATTACTGTAGTTGGATCTAAGATGTTTTGTTACTGTTGTTTTGGAGGATCAGCATCCAGTGTTTCTTTTTCTTTCTTTTTTTTTTTTTTTGATTTTTGGGTCACACCTGGCAATGCTCAGGGAGTTACTCCTGGCTCTTTGCTCAGGAATTACTCCTGGCGGTGCTCAGGGGAGCATATGGGATGCCGGGGGATCGAACCCGGGCAGGCACAGGCCGGTCGTGTGAAAGGCAAACGCCCTACCCACTCACTGGGCTATCGCTCCAGCCCCCTTCCAGTGGTTCTTATGACTTTGGCTCTGTGCTCAGGGAATAGTCCCATATCATATGTGGTGTTAGGGATCAAATCCAAGTTGGCAGCACACAAGGCTTACATACTACCTGGTATGCTCTCTCTAGCCCTTTAAGGTTTATTTTTAATGTATAATACCATTTGGTGAAGAAAACTTGTACAGATTTTGTAAGGGATATGGTAGTAACATTTTAGGCATCTCTACTGTGCAGTTGGCCTTGGACTGCACATGCCTATGGAAACCTGATCATGTGTCAAGAGGAAGTAGCATTGCTGTGTGCTCCTGTATACATCACGGCTCATGTGTTTGGGATTGTGGGAGGGCTGTATCCTTGGGCTCTATAATAGCCTTGTCTTCCACCCTAGATGAAAGCACTTACTGAGATTGTGCAGAATATTATAAGAAAGGAGTAAATTAAAGCTTGTGAAAAAGTCTCAGGGTTTCTCATTTCTTTGTATGCCCAACTACTTGACCAAGACAAATGGAATGAACCAGTTCCCATAAGTTGGCATAGAGATGACAGAAGTTAGAGCCTCATAAGGAGTGTGTTCAGGGAGTAATTTCTTGAAGTAAGATAATTGAGTTATGTGGAAGTCCTATTTTTTGAGACGTTTCCATACTAATTTTCCATAGATACTGTATCAATGGCATTCCCATTAATGGTGAAATAGAGTTTGTTTTAAACATGTCCCTGCTTATGCATCCATTGTTGGTGACACATCCTGTTGAGCTCTAGGCTCCTGCTTCATTTAGTTTATGTTAAGAGCTGCTCCCTGCTTTTAGGGAATCTCTGGAGCAGACACAATAGGAGCTTGGGCAAAATTGGTTTGATTTCATAATTTTATATGGCAAAATATCCTTATTATGAATCTTGCTTGCTCAAATACAATACTTTTTTACCTATGTGTCCCCAGGGGGGACAAACATGTAGACTTTCCAAGAGTTCTTGTTTGGCTACAATAGATAACAGAGTTCTTCTAGTTCAAAGAGACATGGCAGTGTACCTCTGGGCATACTGATATCTCTCTGATTCTAAAAGCTAAAGCCAAAGTACATTATTCTCATGGATTATGGATATTAGTGGGGATCTAAAGTTGCTGGAATCGACTGCATATATATTCACGGTAAGAATTGTTAATGCCATTCTCTACAAATTATATTCTGAACTGCCATTGCCTACAAAATGTTGCCCCCTCCACACTCTGCTATTAAGATTCCATCTCAGGAGTCAGCTCTCATATCTGCATTTATGAAGCTTAAGCTAGAAGACTTTGGAGAGCATCTGACAATAAAAGAAGTTAGGAAGAAGTAGAAGGGGTTTTGGCCATTTTGGCTCTTTCTGCTAGCTAGGCTGTATATCGTTTGAATTCTTTTCTGCCTGTTTGAGTCAAAATATTTAATAGTGGCCATCTTGGCCTAGGATTCTAACCTACACTTGGTCTGGACTAGACCAACGAGGAACTTAAAGTTTGGGGGTTCTCCTATCCTTGGATTGTAATGCCAGAATTTGTGTGAGTAAAAGCTTTTTTGAAACTTTGCTCTATTTGCTAGTCTTTATCCAGCCAATTCCCTGGGGCAAAGGGATCCTGTCTGTTTTGCTTCCTGATATTGTTGGGAGATGCAGCTGCCCTTAGCACAAAGCTGAGCAACTGAAAAGGTTTCCGACAACTCACTATGTTCCAAAACTGATTTCCAGTCTTGCTAATACATGCCATTTCCCATTCTCACTGGAGTGAGATGACTTCCCACTGACATTTTGCTTTGCATTTCCCTTATAATTGTAAATGAACAATTTTCTTATGCCTACTCACTATCTGTATGTCTTCAGCAGGAGGACTGTTAATCTTATCTCCTGACTTTTCTTGGTGACACCACTCAAGTAGTGTTCAGGAAGTCTGGAGTCCCATCAACAATTATCAGTCAACCTGTGGATAATTCAATGCAAGGGTCCAAGGTCCAATGAAAGGCTCCAGGATGTCATTCTGCTCAGAATCTGGTTCTGAGGATTTACATGGACTGCCCCAAGAGTGTTAGGGACTTCAATGGCTATACCTAGCAGAGCTCAGTGATCAATACAGATGCAACCAGCTGTGAATCACTGAAGAAATACCTGGTCTCAGAAATTAAATCAGAGTAGGGTATATGCTAAGCATGCAGATTAACTGCTGTACTATCACTCAACCTCTCCCCCATCTTTTTCACCACCAGTGAATACACCACGGGTAGCTTGTCAGGCTCTGCTATGGCTCTGGGTTCATTCCAGAGGGCCTATTATTTTTGTATATCAGACCATCAACCATCCAAGGCCCACGGGCACAGCCCTGGAGCATAGGCAAACCTGTCTCCTGTCTGTCACCTGCCTATGCAGCCGGGCACTGCAGCCACACCTGCAACACCTCGAGGGGCAGAACAGTTTTGATTACTATAATGTTATAGTATAATTTCTCATCAGTAAGTTCTTCCCAGATAATTTTTAAATATGCAGTGCCTCTCATATTCTTTATAAAAAATATTCCTTGGTTCTAAAGGCATATACATTATTTTATATAAATTTTAACAAAGTTCTTATCTAAACAGTGAAGAATTGTCATGGAATTTTGATGAAGATTATACAGAATCTGTATAATGCTTTGGTTAGGATGAACATTTTGATGCTAATTTTTTCAATTTGTGAACATGCAATGTTCCTTTATTTATTGCTCTCTTCTTTTATTTCTTTTAATAGAGTCTTATAATTATCAATGCAAATGCATAAGGTTCATCAATAAATGCTGGAGATCAGAGGTGACTACAATAGTATGCCACCCGCAGGGCAGAGCCTGGCAAGCCACCTGTGTTGTATTTGATATACCAAATACCAGTAACAATTATAGAACTCATTCCCATGACCTGATGGAATGGTTTGAGGCTCTTTATGTTCCTGAAGCAAGCAGATGCCCTTGGGCTCTAATAGCATGAGACAGGACATATGGAGATGTTACTGGTGCCTGCTCGAACAAATAGATGATGAACAGGAAGATAGTGATACAGTGAAACTATCCTTTAAGTTTATTCATAGCTATTTGACATCTAGGAATTTAAAAAATCTTTAAATTAAGCTTTCATTCTGATGTATTTCTCTTAAAATTTGATGTTCGCATATATAAATGCAGCAAATATTTTGTGTGTTGGTTTTGCAGTCTGCTCCTTATCTAGAATGTTATGTTGTTCCTAAGAGATTTCAGTGAGGTCTCCATGGTCTTCTTTGTATATTATCATGTCATGTATTAATAATTAAAGCGTAACATCTTCCTTTCTTTTTATCATTGATCTTTGTGCCTCATGACTATATTGAAGACTTTCGACCTATATTTAAAAAAGTGGACAAAGGGGATATCTTTGCCTTTGCCCAATCTCAAAAGGAAGGCTTTCAGGTTTACATCCTTAAGTATGATGTTGGCTGATGTTGCTGTAAAAGGTCATTATAACTTGCGGTATACACCTTCTCACTTATTTTTCTGATTATTTTAATTATGAATGTGGATTGTATCTTTTGAACATCTATCCTTATCATCATATCATTTATTTTAATTTTATTAATATGCTCTTATTAAATACATTTACGCATTTTGAACAATTCTGACATCCAGGGAACAAATTCTAGTTGATTGTAGAGTTAGATCTTTTTGATATATTGTTGGATTCATTTAACTAAGGTTTTATAAGGATCTTGAATTAATGTCTATCAGTGTTATTGATTTGTGCTTTGTATTTGAAATAATATCTCTGCTAGGAATATGCTAGATTCATAGAAGTTCTTAGGAATTATTTTCATTCATTTTATATTCTTGAACTTGAGGAATATAAGTAGTACGTCTTTCCAGGTTTGGTAGGACTTACTAGTGAATACAAAGGGATCTGGGTCTTTTAAACGAATATTTTACTGTTCGATTTCCTTACTCTAATTAGTCTGTTACTTTTTTGTACTTCCTCCTGTTTCTAATGTGGAAAATTGTGTGATTCTTTTTTTTTTTTTTTTTTTTTTGCTTTTTGGGTCACACTCAGCAATGCTTAAGCAAGGGTTGCTCCTGACTCTGCACTAAGGAATTACTCTTCGCCTAGGTTGGGGGATGGTATGGGATGCTAGGGATTGAACCCCAGTCAACCACATGCAATGCAAATACCCTACACACTGTACTATCACTCCAGCCCCAAAATTGTATGATCCTTGGAGCTTATACATTTCTTCTAGGTAGTTGTAGGTACTCCAAATTAATGGCACAGAATCATTCATAGTTCTTATTGTCATTTATATTGTTGAAGTATCCTTTTTTAATGTCTCTTATTTCTTCTCTGATTGATTTGGGTTTTCCTTTTTTTTGTGTGTAAGTATAGCTAAGGGTTTATAAATCTTATTTATTCTTTCAAAACACTGACTCATTGTGTCATTGACACTCCACATTGTTTACAGGGTTTTCTTGGTTTTTTGTTTTTCTTGATTTTTATATCATTGATTTATCCTCCACTTTTATTGATTTTTTCTTCTACTTACAATGAGATTCATTTTTATTTTTCCCTCTGGTTTCTCAATCTGTGAAGTTAGACTTTTAATTTGAGCTTTTCCTTTTTTCCTGATATAATACTGTATTACTATGAACTTGCCCCATAGATACTGATAGTTTGTGTCTTCATTTTCATTCCTTTTAAGCAATATTTTTATTTCTTCCCTGAATTTTTTGTTCATGCAATAATTATTCAATAATATGTGGTTCCAGTTTTAGATGTTGTATCTTTCCTGACTTTACTTTTATAGCAAATTTGTACCTTTATTTTATTGTGGTCTGAAAATACTAAATGCAATTTAGATTTCGGTGATGTATGGACACACAAAATAGTGCCCCTAGCATGTGGTCTACCCTGGAGAATGTTCCATGGGAACTTGAAAAACTAACTATTTGACTTGGCAGGAAGCCCAGAGGCTGAAGTCCTTTACATAGATTCTAATTCAAACTCTTCCAAATCCTAGTTTAAGATGTGCTTTATTATTGATGCTCAGATAACTTGAACTCTACAATAATGACAGTTGAATGTTTAAATAATCATATACTAATATGTTGCTATAGTGGTATCAACTTAGTAGATGTTTTACAATTTTCATTACCCCTTCACATATTAGCATAGGGATACCAAGGCCAAATTTACAGTGAGAAGAGAATTACATTGAGTTTTTTCCTCATTTTGAGCTCATTCCCTTCTTTACAACTAAGGACATCAAGTGTAGGTCATTCCTAACTGACAGCAGAACTGAGTCTAGTTATCCAGATATTATATTGCAAGTGACTTGGATAAAGTGGGGAGCCTGGGAAATAGCCTCCATACTATTTGACTCAACTTAGACACTCAGGAAAAATGTCTGGAATTAGTCAGGACTGGTAAAGTTTTTTTTGTTTTTATTTTTGTTTGTTTTATTTGCTTTTTTGAGTCACACCTAGCAGCGCTCGGGTTACTCCTGCCTCTGCACTAAGGAATTAGTCCTGGCTGTGCTTAGGGAACCATATAGAATGCCAGGGACTAAAACCTGGTCTGCTGCTATGGCCCAAGACTGGTAAAGTTTGTGCGCAGCACTTTGGCAGAAGTGGACCCTCCTAACCCATGTTCCATCAGGTCACGGGGCAGCCATCAAGCCTTGTCTAAAGCTCACTTGTCCTGCACAGTGGGTGGAGTGATGGAAATCTGTATGCAGGAAAGGAAAGTCAAGCATAGCGGTACACAATTTCCAAGTTCATTACCTTTTCTAGAAGAAAAAAGATTTTTAGAAGATGAAATAGTATAGCAAAATAATTTTCATAGAAATAAATTTGGAGAAATAAAAGGATAGAGAAAGTGAGTGATGTAAGTTCAAAAGAAACAAGCTAATGCAAAGGTGAAAAGCAAAGAACAGTTTTTAGAAAAAAGGCTATATTCCATTTCTCCAAATTAGCTTGGCCTTGAGTTCTCCTCGTATAAAAAGTCATACCTGGTGTTGTCACAGGGAAAGCCTTGGACTCTCGATGATCCTTTTAATATTGTTAGAGTGAGAGCACATTTCCTGTGCCTGTGGGTTCTTGAGAATTATATGAAAAATCCACATGTAAAACTCAGAAGATTGGAAGTTAGTTTAATGTACAGAAAAGGTAAGTGGTTCCACTGCCTTCCACAGACACCCAGGCATCTTTTTTTCCACATTAACATCACCAGTCCTGTCCCTGACACTGTTGGGCCCTATGAATGACTTGCCTGACCTGTCCACCCAGTCTACTTGCCTCTCATGAATGATGCCAGGTTCTGGCCCTATGCAGCTCTCTCTGTTCAGTGTAAGCTTTCCCAGACTTCAGCCACAGCCACATGCATATGTGTGAGATCCCTGTGCTCTGTCCCTGTGGTTGGTCTCCCAACTGTGCTCTCTGTGCCAGCTTTATTTAGTCTCTGGTCATATAACCCTGTGCACATGGGTGAAAGCCCTGTGCTCTGTACCTTGCCACTACCTAGCATCCAGGCCCTTTCTGTATCTGAGCTATCCTGGGCTTCTGAGCCCTGCCTGAACCTGAGCTTCTCAGGTATCCAAGCCCTGCCTGTACCTTTTGAGCCTACCTGTAATGGGCCCTGTATCTGGGCATGTCACCCTACCTGATCTAGGGGAGAGAGTTCAGAGAGCATGTGGTGGAAGAGAGGGAGGGAGAGAGAGAAAGTAAGAGAGAGAGAGAGAGATGGGCCTGGGGCTTCCTTTTATTCCATCCTACCTGTTTTATGGGTGGAGATTTAGTGACTTGGTGCTCTACACTAGCTCCTGCTGTATCAATGTCAACATCACCTTCAGATAGTTCTTCTGCATCTTCTCTTTTCTCAGGGGATCCACACTTCTCTGGGTGATGCCTCAGTTTCTCTATCCCCAATGAGCTCAGGATTTGCATCTCAAAAAGATTCCTTCTTCATGACCCTGAGGTACTCAGGGCCAGGCAATGTCTTCTTTAAGACCCCAAAGTTCATTAACAAGTCTCGCATGGTACTGCAAAAATAATAGTATTTTAACATATCCCAATCATGCCCATAGTGCCATGATAGTTTCTAGTTAACATGGTGACCCACAAAGCTGGATCCTGATCTTATTTGGTGACCCAAATAAGATCAGGACTCAAACTCTATATCTTCCCATTTGGGGAGGATAGAGGGAGAACAGTGGAAAGTCTGAAACAATAACAGGAAGCAAGGTACCTCCCTGGGTCAAATAAAGTTTTGGTATTTTCCCATTTTCGCACTTACTATTAAAAAAAACTGTTGGGTACTCTATCTGATTTTTCTCTCAGACTTTGATAGCACTGAAATTCTATAAGCCATTGCCTGGGCCCCATTAATATTGAGTTGGCAAGAGACTTTGCTCCTCTTAAATTGGAGGTCCTTTGAGGCAGGAAATAACTCCACCCAGATGCCCAACTAAGTTCTCCCAGACACCCATTAAAATTTCAGGAGGGGGAGAGGGGTAGGGGGCATGTTGCAGGTGAATAGATAAGAGGCCCTTATAATCATGGGTAGGGAGTTGGGGAATAATAAAACAAAAAGAAATAACTTAGTCTTGAAGGAGCTCAAAGACGAGGCCCACACCCCCTTTGAGATGCATTTTCTGAGATCCTTTGGAGGTGGAGGCACCACTCAGAGAAAGATGGCTCTCCTCTGAAAAGAAGCTTCAAGAAAATCTAAAGATTGAAGGTTGTGATTAGGAATATAAAAGAACCATCAAGAACCCCTTTTTCTCTGTGACAATACCCAGATTAATCTTCTGTGTGCAGGGAACTCAGGGCCAAGGTAATTTGGAAGAAATGCTGCTTATGAAACCAACTTTGCACAATCACATGGGGCTCATTCTCCACCCTAGAGATTAGCTCACATTTCAACCTGAGGTATGTACTATTAGCTTTTTCTCCCTCTGGTGAAGCCCATATTCTCTCTTGAACACTTGTTCTCTCTCTTTCTCTCCCCCACAATTGCCTATGTAAATTGCTTTAAATAAAGGTATTTTATTTTGCCTGAAGTAAATGAAGCAAAACAAGACACCTTTTGTATATTTCCTTGGACCCCAATTCCCTATACTGTGGGAGTGTATTTGTTGCTGTGTCTTTTCTTTAAGTACTTTTTCCCAGCTGGGTACCAGTTTCCTTCACTTGCCTTTTCTACCTTTTAACATAAATGCTTGTGCTAAATATTTCATGTTTTCTTTTTTAATAAAAATACTTTTGGGGAAGACATAAGAGTAGAGATCAGAGATTGTGATACACATAGCTCTAACCCCTCAACTGGGATTTATAAATTAATTATAAATTGGGTGGGGCTTTCAGACCTATAGTTTCAAGAAAAAATAATGATTTCTCCTTTTCGAAAGAGGAAAGACTCTGGAAGAAATCATTTTTGTCCAATATCTTTATTTTTTGCCCCACAGTATTCTCTCTCCCAGTTGCAAGGATAGATGGATGCCAAACACAACCAATTGAATCCTTTGTGGGCACTTGCTCTTGGAAAAAAATGAACAGTTTATTAGAAGGCTATATCCTCTCTCTGACATAATGCATATCCACAGTTTGTTTGATGAGTACAAGTTGAGTACAAAACCCAGACTTTTGCTTTAATTGAAGATTCTCTAGAAAATGGTTGGTTCCAGCTCTACCTAAGTAATCACTTGTCACTTGCCTTCCTGTTCATCAATTTGCTCGAGCAGGAGACAGAATGTCTACATTCATTGAGAAAGAGGTCCATTATTGTTACTGTTTTGGCATATTTAATACACCACAGGTAACTTGTCAGGCTCTGCCATGGCTCTGGGTTCATCCCACGGGGCCCAGTCTTTTTCTGTGTCAGAACGCCAACCATCCAGGGCCCACAGGGAAAAGCCCTGGGTGTGGACAAGCCTGTCTCCTGTCTGCTACCTGCCAATGCAGTTGAGCACTACAGCCACACCTGCAACACCTCGAGGGGCAGAATAGTGAAGGACTTTGCTTCTTCTATTTATCTTCTTCCCCTGCCTAATCTTGCTGCTCAACCTCCAGGCACAGGTATGTTCCTTTTTCCCAGACCAACTTCATTTCCTCCTCCAACACAATGGTCATAGATGAATGTGCACCATGTGACTCCAACACATAGATCTGCTTCTTAGTTTATTTCTGAGCAAACTAAACCAGAGCAGAATACCACCCAGGCTTTCTGACTCAATCCATGTAGATATATGGGTATACCTTCAAATAGGGTTATTGGGGGAGAGTAGCAAAAATGAGGGAACAGAAAAGTGATCCACTATTTTAGTAACATTGAATTATTTTGGAATTTATGAAGGGAAAACTGACTAAAAGAATTGGTGACAAACATTTAAACAATATCACAAAAGAGCCCACCCCTTCATATTTGACATCAGGGAAAGGCTTAGGACCAGGCAGCCTTCCATGATTGACATCCTCAAAGTGAGTAGAAGTGAGGTGGTAAATCTCAGATATGGCAGCCAAGAGAGCTGTGTTCATAAGCACAGGAAGCTTTCCCTGAGACTTCCTAGAAACAATTGGCCAGGTGAGTGAGGAGAGAAAGAGGGTGCTGTTCTTACAGTTCTCGTTAAAGCTGAGCCAGAGAAATATGATTTATATTAGAGCATGATCTTATTTATACTCCTTGGATGGTGTGGCCAGGGGAGACATTAGCTAAGACTCATGGCTTCTTTCATTATACCCCATTGCTCTATTAAATTCTATTCCCCGCACCTTCAGAGTAAAATAATTCCACATAATACTGTCTGCTTTCTGTGATCCATGTGACTGGATGAATCATCAGCTCCCATCCCCCACCAACACTGCAATTGCCCGAGGCACAATCAATTTCAATATGCAGGGGAAATCACCCACACAGGATCTATGGCCTCCCAACAGGAACCTGGCATATTAACTGTTGTAATGCCTCTAATTCTCTCTATTTACTTTAGGATAGGCCTGTCTCTCCTGCTCATCATTTTAACCCATACATTGACTGTGTCATGAGTATTTAGAGTGATGGGGGTGATCCTCAGGGCATAGTCAGGAGAATTCTGCTGAGGGAACAGCTACTGAGTCCTTGTAGTTCCAGGGTAATGATGACTAATTTTATTCATGCCCCTCACTCCTGCCTCAAAATCTTTGCCTGCCTTTTAAATTGACATCTGTCAGAGGGAATGAGACTGTCAGTAGCCTGCCTGATGCATCGACCCAGTGGAAACATTCCTTCTTATCATTAAGCAAAGAATACAAGTCAGAGGAGAAAAGAATAGCAAAGAAGCAAAGATGCTATGTGGGGAAGAGCCCAGGCAAGATAAAAAATGATCAGAGAGAAAAAGGGAAGTGTTTTCAGGCAAATGCCTCTATTTATTTACGATATTCTCAGTCTTTTCAGACATAGAAACATACAAAGGAGATTATCTCCAAAAGAGCATGTCACAGTTCTAAATATATCATGTTGGTGTATTTTTCCTTAAGTAATTAATGATGAGAAGCAAATAAATATCTATTTATTGATACGCCCTCTGTTAAAGTGCTTAAAATCAACCCAAGGCAGCTCTACACAGCAACAAGTTTTTATGCAACATCTTGCGGACAGAAATGGCAAGGGGGTGGTACAAACCCAATTCACCTGTGGAGCCACAATGTACCCTAGTCTACTGGGACTCAAGGAAGCTCTAGTCCAGCAACAAGAACTTATACTGCAAAACCAAGATAGAGTGGAGTCCAGGGTCCAGACTTAGTACAACAGGCAAGGAACCCATAACAGTTCCAAACCCCTGTACTGAGAATCATGGGAAGAGTGAATCTAATTATGCCCACTGGTGAAGAAGTCCAGGAGCAGCAAGTGGCCAAAGTCCTACTCCTCAGACAACACATCACTAGGAAAATGAGCAAAGGAACTCAACCAAGTGAATAGAGGGCGACAAAAGTCTAGGAAGTTTCCTCAACTCCCTGTATATTTGTTATCTGCCTGAAGATTGTAGGACAGCAATGATATCAATCTAAACTATATAAAAATACAGTAATAGACACAAATTTGAAAAGGGACTGATTGAAAAAAATTTTTAAATACCCATTCCAATAGAGATAATGAAGCTAAAGAACAAAAGACTGAGTCTCATTAGCAGAAAAAAGGAAGCTGAAAATCAAACCAGTGACTAAGGCAAACACATCCATCAAAGTAGAGGGAATTGTGAAGTAATTGAGAAAAAAAAACAAATATTGTGGACAAGATAAGGAAGAACAGCCTCAGGATCATAAAAATCAAAGAAGAAGGACAAAAGAATGCCCAGTTAAACAAATAATCCTTGAGACTTAGAACTCAGATCCAAAAGACCCACAGAGTGCTTAAACACAAAACAACACTAAGACATAATATAATCAAAATAGCAATAGCCAAAAAGAGAAACAGATGCCTTAAAGTAGCAAGAAAGAAGCAAACACTCATGTGGAGGGTGAGGATTCACAACAGACATCTCTAATAAAATTCCATAACCAAGAAGAGAATGGCATGATATATATATATATATATATATGTATATATATATATCATGATATATATATATATATAAATCTATAAATAGATATAATATGTATATATCCTATATAGTATACATACATTATCACACAACTTGCACACACACACACACACACACATACAACTTAGTAAGAATAACCTCTGTCAGGGATGCCGGGGTCCCCAACAGTGCCGGGAAGCGAAGTTCCCTTCTACCTCGAAGCCAGCAGGGGATGGATGAAGTCTCAGGAGTCCAATGCAGTTTTAAAAGGCTTTACTTATCACAGGTTCAGGCATACAAATCCACACTAGGAAAAACCCTGTGCTTAGGATTCCTGGCTAGAACCCCAGCCACGTGTAGGCCAAAATGGCGGCCACCACGTGTAAAGGCCCTGTAAAGAGTAGACAAAGACAAGATTCCCAAGAAGGGTGTGAGATCACAAAGAGAGAGCCCAAAAAGAGAGCAGGAGAGAGGAAGTAGGCTAGTTTTATACTCCTGCAACTCAGACCTCCCTCCTACTATTATGGGAAGCAGGGAGGGTCAAATACCCTCAGGTAATTTCTCCCAGCACCTCACCTAGGCCCTTTTATATGCTAATGTCTTGAGCTAAGATCTGCCTGGAAAAGCCTTTATAGGGTAAAGAAGGGGGTTTCTGAGATGGCATATCTCTGTACCAAAGACTAATACTAATGCCAGTTAAATATTTCTCCAAGCCATCACAAGTCTTGTCTACTTCACGGTAGTTGTGTATTTTAGTTGCCTTTGAGTTATCAGGGAGCCATGCTTGCTTGCTTGGAGGCAAACTTCATTTCTCTCTGGGCTAATTACTTAGGGATCCAACGTGGTCAGGCAAATATGCTGGTAAGATTTAGCTAGTCCCACGATGATTGTGGTAGCATGAGAGAATATTTATACCAGCTAGTACAGAATACATGGTCAGATAAACTGCCACATTTAGACTACCCCCTTATCTACGAAGTGATTTGCAGGAGCAATTCAGAGCAGATGCAGAGGCTCTTAGAGGAGTCCTGCAACAAACCTCCATCTTCGAATCATCTACTAAGCACATTTATCAGTCAGAGATGAAGGTGGAAAAAATATATTGTCATATGACTAGAGAGATAGTACAGCAGATAGGGTGCTTGTTTTACATGCAACCTACTGGAGTTTGCTCTCCGGTACCTCATATAGACCAGCATGTCCTGCAATGAGTGACTCCTGAGCTTAGTACAAGGACTAAGTCCCCTGAACAACACTCCCAGGTGTGACTCAAAAGAAAAAAGATAAAGGAAAACGAACCATTTTCAGACAAACGCATCTGAAGACATCTGCACTGCAAGTGGTACTTAATAGTTACATAAAAAGTCAAATGACTTGAGCAAACTCATCATAGACACTGTGACAACAAATTCCTCCATACCAAATATTTTTCTAAAAGTCAATAGACTTAAGTCACTGAAGTCTCCAATAAAGATGTCAGAATAGCTGGGTAGAACAGGAATAGTATTGCACATCTTGTTTTCTTATAAAAAATATACTTGAACTCTCAGAATGAACACAGATTCCGAGTGGACATTCAGAAACCAATAGAACAGGTTAATATGAGACTATAACAATGCAGAATGGCCATAGTTCTATCAGAGGAGAGGAATTGCATTTCCTGAGTTTAAATTATGCTATAAAGCTATAGTAATTAAAAATGTGTGGTTCTGAAATAAAGATAGGTTATCAGACCAGTTAAACAGACTAAAGAGTCAAGGGTTAAAACTCTAAGAGTTATGTACAGTTAATCTACGACAAAGGCTGACTATATGAAGTAAAGCAAAGAAAGTCTCTTCAAAGATGGTCCTGAGAAAACTGGGTAGTCACCAGCAAAAAAGAAATGAAACTGGAACCCTCTCTAGCATATGTGGATCATAGTAGTTAATTCAAAAGAGATGAGAGACCTAGACTTTAGACCAGAATCCATCAGGTACATTGAGGAAAACATAGGAAAATCTCCCTGATATAGACATCTGAGATGTCTTCAATGATTTGACTCCAGAGACATGACTATTCTTTTTAATGTGGCTACATCAAATTAAAAACATTTTATATTCACTCAGGGTAAAGTAGAAAGACATCTTACTGCAAGGAAGTAAATATGTGCACACAAATATTGAAAAAGGATTAAAATGTAATTACTCACAATAGTTTACATAAAATTTAATAATTCCCATCCACCCCAGCCCTGCCAAGTAGGCAGAGTATATAAACAGATACTTCCCTTGAGAAATACACAGAGGGCCAGCGTACATATAATACATTGTTCATTATAACTTATTGTTATGGAAATGCAACTCAAAACATTAATGAGATGTAATCTTATACCAGTGAAAATGACATATATCAAATAGACTAGTAACAAGTTTGGAGGAAAGTGGCGAGAAACAAATGTCAGTTTAGTTGGAATGTCATCCTCTTTAGCCTCTGTGGAAAATATTGAAGGACAAATATGGATGATCTGATCTAACTCATCTATAGGACTATAAAAAATGGCAAGGTGATAGAAAGTATTTAACAATGACAAACACTTGACTAACTAACATAAGTGAACTGAACCTACAACAAGATTTTAGACCTTCAAGCATTTGAATTAGGTAAAATGAAAAGCATTCCTTGAAATCATTATATTTGCACCTTAGCAGCATTAAACTGATAGTGATATAAAATAAATTGGCATGATTAAAGTCATATTTCAAACTAATAAAAATAAAACATTAAAAAAGCTCAACCAACTTTAATTTATGTCTGACTTATACTCTTTTAATAAGAGAATTATTATACTTTTGAAGTAGTCAATCAGGGCTTTTGACAATGAGTTTCAGGAAGCCATAAAACCAAGAAATACTTGGGTTTTTCTCTTGCTCTGCACCCAGAACTAAACTTAGGTTTGAGTTCACCAGGCAAAAACATAAAACCCAGGGCTCATTCAACAAACCGAAAGACCCCCATCAATCTCTGAATCAATTAAACCACCAGAGCTCTATGCTTTTTTATTTGATAACAACTCTTTCAGGGTGTCAGATCTGCTGAGAATTCTAATTCTGAAACTGGAAAGTACCTTTGGAATCAGCTTACTATGAAAACTCTGACCCCCACCCCACATTCTTAAGTCATTCACATACCAATTTACCTATGTTCTTCACTTTATGGTCTCTCTCTCTCTCCCTATATATATTTTTTTTAATTTTTACCCTAAAATTCATTCCTGTGAAACAGATAAATTCAGCTAAAAAATCAAGGTAGAGGTTAGAACTAACTTTACCTCTCTGCAAAGAGTATGACTTTACCTCAGCATGAGAACTATAGTTACTCCAAAATTTTGGTGACAGGAACAAGACACAAGATTGGACAGATGAAGAGGGTTTCAGTTGCAGATTGATGGCTGTTGTGAGGACAGGACAATGCCTCCATGTCCTATCAAAGCTCATGCAGACTCTCACTAGTCTCACCTTCTAGACATACTCATTGGAAATGTCTCAGTCCATCAGGAAGTAGTCTGGCAGTACTGTCTTGTAACTGCCTCTGAATCCCATTGGAACTTCACCAGCAGCACTTTTCCCATGGGTTTTGGAATACAAGCAGACAGAACTAAGCTTAAATTTGCAGAATGTTCTGTCTTCAAATGATGTGGCAAAATGTCACTAATTTATTCACTAATTTGGAACGTTCATATGCTCTTAAAATGAATGGTCAATTCTCTTATTATGAGGACAAATCTCTTTGATTAAAAAATAATGGACATAGCCCATTAATTTTGCTATAAAAAGTCACCAAAGAAAGTCGTGTTGACAGAGCTAATAATTGTTTGATTATCTGTTCCCTACTTTCATCATGAAATAAACTCAAAACAAAACCAGAAAATGCCTTAGGGAGTCTGGCATAGCTCCCAAGCATTTGGTTTGGACAACTCAGGAGTCCAGGGTGTTCCTGAGGATAACTCGCTGCTGGCCAGGATGTGTTCTGAAATCGTGCTCTGGAACTGTGCCCTGTAAGTCCTGGAGAAGACCCAAGGCCATAGATGAGCTTTAAAATGAGTCTCATCTTCTGCCAGCCAAGAGAGCCGAGGTCTAGGGAGGATTTTCAAGGTCTGTTTTTGACCAGAAGGAACTCCCTGCTCTCCTTCAACTCAGACTAATCTCTTCCAGGACTAGGAATGCAGAGATAAGACAAAGTTCCACAGAAGCCTCCTCTGTTTAAGAAGGTGGGGTTTCATGGCCCTTTAATTGTGCTACTAACAAATTTATTTTTAATATCCCTAATAAGAGTATCTAACTATAGGGAACTCAATTTGTATTTAATAATCTCAATGAGTCATTTAAGATTTTTAAGTTATCTGAGTATCAAACGGTGGAAAAGAATCAAAGCTAGAACTGGAGAAATAGTAAATGGGTTAAGATGCTTACTTGTATGTGGTTAATCTCAGTTAGATTCTTGGGAATCACATAGATTCTCAGGAATCACATATTCCCGAGAACTGTTAGGGGTAATCCCTGAGCACAGAGCTATCAGTAAGCCCTGAACTCAGCCAGGTGTTATTAAAAAAAAAACTAAAAAATAGAAGATTAATCACAACTAAATTAACTGAATACAAGAGAAATAGGCCCTTTGCACCACCTCAACCCTAATCTTGCTCTCTGTGAGGTCGAATGGGTTTTTCTGATTTAAGCATACAGTGAAGACAAGGGGAAGAGATCAAGAAAAGTGGACAGGGATCAATTCGTGAAGCAAACAGCAATTCTGTCAGTGTCAATATCTTTCTATTGGGAAGATATTGAACAGGGAAGCAAAGCAATATAATTTGCAAAATGTTTTAGTTCTACTTCCTAGAAACCTAGATCTGGGTGAATAGAGAAATTGTCATGTGAAATCCCATTCCATTTGAAATTTTGGCTTTCTCTCAAGCACTTGTACCTGGGTGGAAATTTTACTAACGTAATTATTTAATTGACATTTCTTATTCTTCCTACTACAATAAAATTACTATAAATAGGACTAAGTCATGTCCATGAGTTTATAATTATTACAATAGAAAGTATTTTCACTCTATCACTACAAAAATGCTTTCATACATATTTTACATTTTAGTGTAACAGCTATTCAGGGCACTTAGCAGGGAGAATATTATATTTTCTAGTCTGGATAAGAACCGAAGTTCAAAAATAGAGAACTCTTATGATTTATCTAAAGCTACATAATTTTAAAAGAGATCTCCAAATATCTGATCTGATTCTTACTCATCAGTGCTTTACATCTTTGATGGAAGATAAGAATGAATCAGAAATTCTTGTTCAATTAGTCTGGAATCAGACCCAGCCAACAGTATTTTTATTTATTTCATTTTCTTTTTTTTTTTTTTATTTTTTTTTATTATACCACCGTGAGACATACAATTACAAAGGTGTTCATAATTGATTCTTGGTAATACAGTATTCCAACACCCCTCCCTACACCAGTGCCCCATTTCCACCACCAATGTACCCCACCCCTCCCGCCCACCCCCCAGGCTGCCTCAATAGCAGGTAGCCCATTTCCTCTCTTTTCTCTCTCTGTCTCTGCATCTCTCCCCCTCCTCTTTTACACATTGTCGCTAGCCCTGCAGATATTTAGAGTTTATCACTTAAGTCTCTTTGTGTATATTCAATGGTAAGTTTTAGTCTGCCATTAGCATTTCCCACACTTAGAAAAAACACTGGTATCTGTTTATATCCTATTAATGAATGCAGTCATTCTATATCTGTCCTTTTCCTTCTGACTAATTTCACTCAGCATGATAGTCTCCATGTCCATCCATTTGCAGGTAAATTTCATAATTTCATCTTTTCTGACAGCTGCATAATATTCCATAGTGTAGATGAACCACAGTTTCTTTAGCCAATCCTCTGTTGTGGGGCATTTAGGTTGTTTCCAGATTCTAGCTATTGTGAATAGCGCAGAGATGAATAAAGAAGTGCAGATAATGTTTCTGCTATGTGTTTTTCAGTCTCTCGGGTATATTACCAGGAGTGCTATTGCTGGATCAAATGGGAGCTCAATATCTAGTTTTCGGAGGAATGCCCATATTGTTTTCCAAAAGGGCTGGAACAGTCGGCACTCCCACCAACAGGGGATGAGAGTCCCTTTTCCCCATATCCATGCCAGCAATGGTTGCTCTTGCTATTTTGGATGTGTGCCAGTCTCTGTGGTGTGAGATAGTACCTCATTGTTGTTTTTGATTTGCATCTCCCTGATGATTAAGTTAGAAGATAGAAGTTTCTATCTTTGTTGTCTATGCACCAACATCCACATACAAGGAAGAAGAAGCTGAGAAATTCTACATGGAACTGTAGTTCTATAAAAAAAGATCACACCTTTTACAAGATCATAGTCAGTGATTTTAATGCCAAGATAGGACAGAGAAGATTGGCCAAAGAACTCCACATAGAAACCCATGGCCTAGAATGGAATGAAGAAGGTGAGAGACTATTTGAGTTCATCATGTCCACAAGACCATTCATGGGAACTCACAGTTCCAGAAGGCTATATCAAAACCGTTGGACATGGGAAACAGCTGGTGGACAGTTCCACAATGAAATTGACCACATCATCTTCAATCGACAGTTTTGCCTGACCAATGTTGCTGTCATCCCAAAATTCCAAACAGGATCGGACCACCATCTCCTCAGTGCAAAATTCTACTTCATGCAATGTGGAGAAAAGGCTGCAAAGTTTAAGAACAGAAGTCCCAGAATGACCACCAACTGGGAACTCTTTGGCACCACTGCTTGCAACATGGGAAGATACCATCATTGATGACATCAATGAAGAATACAACCAACTGGTTCAGCACCTCCATGAATTTGCCGAGAGAGAAAAAAACACAAAAGGATGCCTGTCTTCAAAAACTCTCGAGCTCATGTGCCAACATGGCAAATCACAAGCCTCAGGTGACCAATTGATAACATCCAAGCTTGCAAAGCAGTACAGAGAACGGATAAAGGAAGACCTCAAAGAGAAAAGAGCAGAAATACAGTATGATGCAGCAGAAGCAGGGAAAAGCATTCGCAACTCCCGCCTGTCCTTCTTCAACTATAAGACCAAGATGACGGCCCTCAAATGCCCTGATGGATCTATCTCATCTACCAGAAAGGCAATGAAGAAGATTATCCATGACTTCTACTCAGATCTCTTTGATAGCCACATCCACCTGCCCACATACCAAATTCCACAGGATGGATATGTCGTTCCCAACGTTCTCCCTTCTGAAATCCAACATGCTATTTAGTCAGTAAAGAAGGGAACAGGACCAGGACCACACAAAGTCAGACCCGAACACCTGAAGAATCTGCCTTCAGTACTCATCAATACACTGGCTCGGCATTTCACATGCTACCTGTCCGAAAGCAAGATGAACTCCCATTGGAAAAATAAACTAGTTCCAGAGGCCCCATTCACTCTCAATGGAACAAACATCTCTGAATGCAGCACTTATGTGTACCTAGGTCGAGAAGTCAACATGATGAAGGACCTAAAACCTGAGCTGTGCAGGAGGAAGAGAGCAGCATGGAATGCCTTCAAAAGCATCAAAGAAATAGTGAAAATTACAAAGAACCTCTGGCTCTGGGCACAAACTCTTCAATTACACCATTCTCCCTGCACTAACATACGCCTCAGAGACCTGGGCCCTACAAAAGAAGGATCAGAATGCTATTCGGGTCTTCCAAAGAGGAATCAAAAGAGCTATGCTTGGAATATCACACCTCACTCAAGTGAGAGAAGGAATCCCGAGTTCTGACCTCCATCGCTATTCCAGAATCAGGGACACTGTCTCGTTTGCCAAGGCATCGAAAATCAGATGGGCTGGACATGTAATGCGATTTGGAGATGACCGCTGGACTAGAGCCGTTACCGACTGGATCCCACTGGATGTAAAAAAGATCATGTGGCTACCTACCTACAGGATGGTCAGACTTCTTCGTCAAGATCCTGAACGAACAGTTTGAGGCTCTTTGTATTCCTGAAGCAACCAGATGCCATTGGGCTACACTGGCACGTGATAGGGTCAAATGGAAATATTACTGGCACCCACTCGAGCAAATCGATAAATAATGGGATGTCAAGTGATCAAGTGATCAAATGATGATTAAAGATGAAGAGCACTTTTTCATATGCCTTTTGACCATTCGAATTTCTTCATTTTGGAAGCTTCTGTTTATTTCTTCTTCCCATTTTTTGATGGGGTTGGCTGTTTTTTCTTGTGAAGTGCTACCAGTGCCTGATATATCCTGGATATTAACCCCTTGTCAGATGGGTATTGGGTGAATATCCTTTCCCACTCTGTGGATTGTCTTTGTATCTTGGTCACTGTTTCTTTTGAGGTGCAGAAGATTTTCAATTTTATATAATTCCATTTGTTTATCTTTGCTTCCATTTGCTTGGTTAGTGGTGTGTCGTCTTTAAAGATACTTTTAGTTTCAATGTCATAGAGCATTTCTCCTATGTTTTCTTCAATGTACCTTATAGATTCATGTCTGATATTGAGATGTATAATCCATTTTGATCTGACTTTTGTGCATGGCGTTAGAAGGAGGTCTAAGTTCATTTTTTTTTTACACATAGCTGCCCACTTTTCCCAGCACCATTTGTTGAAGAGGCTTTCTTTGCTCCACTTAATATTTTTTTCTCCTGTATGGAAGATTAAGTGGTTGTATATTTGAAAGTGTGTTTCAGGATATTCAGTTCTATTCCATAGGTCTACGGGTCTGTCTCTATACCAATATCACACTGTCTTAATTACAACTGCTCTGTAGTAGAGATTGAGGTTGAGGAAAGTGATACCTCCCATCTTTTTTTTCCCAAGAGTTGCTTTAGCTATTCGTAGGGGGTTTATTATTCCATAAAAAATCAGGAGCTTTTTGAAGAACATCATGGGTATCTTTATAGGGACCGCATTGAATCTGTATAAAGCTCTAGGGAGTATTACCGCTTTGATAATGTAATCTTTCTGATTCATGAGCAGTGAATGTGTCTCCATTTCCTCGGGTCCTCTTTTATTTCCTGAAGCAACATTTTGTAGTTTTCTTTGTAGAGATTTTTACATTCTTTGCCAAACTGATTCCTAGGTATTTGATTTTCTGCAGTGCAATTTGAATGGGATAGTTTCTTTAATGGCCCTTTCTTCTCTTTCACTGTTTGCATATAGGAAGGCCATTGACTTTTGGGTATTGATTTTGTACCCTGCCACTCTACTATAGGAATGTATTATTTCTAGGAGCCTCTTGATAGAGAGTTTTGGGTTTTCCAGGTATAATATCATGTCATCTGCAAATAGTGACAACTTGTCTTCTTCCCTTCCTATCTGGATGCCCTTAATGTCTTTTTTCTTCCCTGATTGCTATGGCAAGTACTTCCAGTACTATATCGAATAGAAGTGGTGAGAGTGGGCAGCCTTGTCTTGTCCCTGATCTTAAGGGGAAGGCTTTCACTTTTCCCCATTGAGAATGATGCTCACTGTGGACTTGTAGTAGATGGCCTGGATTATATTGAGGAAGATTCCTTCGATCCCTAGTTTCAACCGTATTTTTAAAACCAACCAGATATCTCTGCAGTGAGAACTTGAAGGCACTGCATGATTGGGACTATTAGTGAGCAAAACAACTTTGTTGGGCAGAAAATGTGATTAGTGTTGGAGGACAGGTTTAGCTATTTTGGGAGTTTTGTTGTTTTGCCCACTCCCAGCTTAATCTACTTAAGTCAAGGTTCATTCTAATGAGACCTCTCTTCTATGTAAACACTGCTGGAGGGTGTGGCAGTTACAGAAGTCACCTTGATTGAATAACTTCTGACTTATACATCTACTAAGACTTCTATGTTTTCTAGATTGGGCACAGCTCCTCTTTATACCCACTGCACCCAGCATGGGACAGTTAGAATTTACCAGGAGACTACCACCCTGGCTGCGCTGAGACTAAAGGAAGACTATAGGAAGGATCATACTAGTTTGCTCTAAGCAGGCGAGTGTGGCCCTTTCAGTACATGAGAACAAGATACTCAGAATCACCCTGGTGCAGATAATAATAAGAAGGACCTTGTGGGTACCATCTAGATTACATGAAGCTCATGAAGTTAAGATGTATTACTTTATATCAGCCCTCTCTCTCCAGTGTTTTACATGAGAGATAATCTCCTTAGTCCTTGGCATAACCTTTGTTTATTCCTGCAATAGGGTGTGGTACTACACTCTGTTTAGGGTTCTTTATTGACATGACAACCTCCCGATTGGATTACTTGGGTGTATATAAGGGGACTGACTTGAGGCCCCTTCACCTTTTTACCTTTTGGCTTTGTGCGTCTTAGCTTTCGGCTTTTGGCTTTTTGCTCTTTGGCCTTTTGCTCCTTCTTCTGGGTAGGACTCAGCTTGGGTGAGATCCCTCTCTCTTTTGTGGGAGATTTAGGCTCTTTTGTAAGGTCTAATTTCAGACCAGAGCTAAAGTTTGTTCATTATATTGGAGTGCTGTGGAAGAGCTTTTGTACTATTAAAAGCCATTCTTGGAACTGCACCGGACTTGTGAGTTTTCATCTGTTCTCCCGGCGTCCTCGGAGGTAGAAGACAACCTCTGTCCTGACACTGTCGGGGACCCCGGCGGCGTTCCCGACAATCTAGCATTACAGTCCTTCTAACAGAGATGCTTCAATTATATCCTAATATTTGCAGAGTAGTAGATACCGATATCCTTTTCATAATAATCATAGATTTTTTTTTCAAGTTAAGGAATGGCAGTTTACAATTCTTTAGCATTTCTAAAACTAAAATTTAATTATTTTTCTTATGATTTTTCTCTTTAATACTAATCAACCACACACACAACATTTCTTTGAGGTCAAAAACATGTATAATTAACCTAAGGGTTATTAATACAAAGGAAAGAAGATTGAAAAGAAATTGAATGAGTCCAATTATTTTCTTCAACACAGGAATAGCCTTAGCAACATGCCATCCTTAGATGTGAAGCAGACATAGTTTTCTCCCAGTTTCCAGGAGAAAAAATCACAGGATAACTTACCAGTGCTGATGGTAATGGTCGTAATCTCAGTGAATTCCCAAAAAAATTACAGGGATATATAGTCAATTAATTAACGCACAAAGAGTTCAAAATTGCAAGTTAGGGCCTAGAGAGACAGTCCAATGGGTATGGAGCTTCCTCGCATGAAATTGAGCTGGGTTGGATCCCTAGCACTTTTGGAAGGCTCAGAGAGCCTGCCAGGAGTGATCTCTGAGCACAGAGCCAGGAGTAAGCTCTGAGCACATGGGTATGGCTCAGAAACAAAGGGAAAAATTGTCAAGCTATTGCTATGATGTGGTTGACAGTAGCAGCCAAGGTAACTTATGCTGAAACTGCTGTAAGAGATTTGTTGACAGTTGCAGCATATGTTATCTTATGCTGAAATTGCCTTAAGAGAAAATTCTGGGTGGTTTAATAATTTTTTCAGGCAAACTATACAATCCACAGTTGGTTGGAAGGGAGTTGAGGGAAGAAGAGACTAGGGAAATGGAGAGACTGAAAAGTTGTTCACAGACTTTTCACTACTTTTCTATAAACAGCACACATTTATTGATGTTTTGCTGGTTCAAATTAGCCATCTTTATGTTTCTTAATTGCAAGAAGATTGGGAAATACAGAGCAACAATGCAGAATTTGGTAATCCATGGAACTGACCTCCCGGTAAGGGCTCAGTCAGCCAATATTGTTCCAAGGGTTCGCTCCACACGTGTTTGGGAGGGACAATGCTGGCCAGACTCGGAGCAGAGATTTGGGCTCTGCGCTTTCCTCCACCTCCAAGCCAGCTTCCCCGGAAGAGAGACACACCCACGCCAGACTCACAGCTCCCTTGGCATGAATCCACAAAGCAGCTGCACAATATTCTTAGATAATACTGATTTTAGAATAAGGTCCTTCCCAGGATCTTTCACATTTATACAGTTCTAGACAGGTTCCATGCCAGTTGCCCCGAAGAGAGAGATCCACCCATGCCAGACTCAGCTAATTTGCAACCCTGGAAGAGATCCAGACCCTTCCACTTTAGACCCACAGCTGTACTGCTCTGCCGCTCCATGTGGAAGCAACCCATGGAGCTGACCTCCTGGTAAGGGGTTTGGCCATCCCCTGGCTGAGTCCAACATTGCTCCAAGGGTTTGCTCTCATGAGCGGGGGAGAGACCATGCTGGCTGGACTCAGAGTGGAGTTTTGGGCCCTGCCCTTTCCTCCACCTCCATGGCAGTTGCCCCGGAAGAGAGAGACCCACCCATGCTAGACCCACAGGTTCCTTGGCGCAGTCGCAAAGTGGACACATGATATTTTTATAGGATACTGAATTCAGCATAAGGTTCTTCCCAAGTTCTTTCACATTTATACATAGTAAACAGTTCTAGACATGTTTTAACTGATTCCAGTTGTCCTGGCAAGAAGCCAGAGCAAACCACACATCATGCAGTTAGTCATTCTCAACATCCAGACTCCATAGTTCCTCAGAACTCTATCCAAGAGAAATTCTGATCTTCCCCTTTAAGTTTCATCAGTAAATGCTCAGGTTGAGAGCCTTCTACTGAGACTATACAACCTACACGTTAAAGCCTGGCAAGCTACCCATGTTTTATTTATTTTTTATGCCAAAGACTAGTAACTATTATGGACCTCAGTTCCATAACCTGAAGAATGGTTTGGGCTCCTCCTGTCCCTGGAGCAATTAGATGCCCTTGGGTTGCACTTGCTTGTGACAGGACTAATGGAGATGTTACTAGTGCCCACTCGAGCAAATCGATAAACAATGGGAAGACAGTGAGACAGGTTCTAACTTATACCCATCATCCCAGTAAGCCTAGTAAGAAACCCGAGCAAACCACACATCATGCATTCAGTAATTCTCAACATTCCAACTCCATAATTCCTCATAGCTCCATCCAAGAGAAAACCTGATCTTTCCCCTATAAGTTTCATCAGCAAATACTTAAGATGAAAGACTTCTACTGATAGTATACCACCTACACAGCTGAGCCTGGCAAGATACCCATGTTTTATTTGTTATGCCAAAACTAGTAACAATTATGGACCTCAATTCCATGACCTGAAGAATGGTTTGAGGCTCTTCCTGTCCCTGGAGCAAGCAGATGCCCTTGGGCTACACTTGCTTGTGACAGGACATATGCAGATGCTACTGGTGCCAGCTTGAGCAAATCGATCGGAAGACAGTGATACAGTGAATGCAGAATGTATCAGGCAATACTCTGGCACCCCTTCCTTAAAGGCATGTATATGACTCTATCTAATATTTTGACTTAAATTGAGTCAAAATTCAAGGAAGAAATTTGAATGGCCAAAAGGCATATGAAAAAAATGCTCATCATTACTAATCATCAGAGAGATGCAAATCAAAACAACAATGAGATATCACCTCACATCACAGAGGCTGGCTCATATCCAAAAGGGTAAAAGCAACAAATGCTGGTGTGGATGCGGGAAAAGGGGACTCTCATACATTGTTGGTGGGAAAGTCGACTTGTACAACCTTTCTGGAAAACAATATGGACATTCCTCCAAAGACTAGAAATTGATGAGAGGGAAGTCCAAATGTGGAAAATGGAGGCGCCCGTGGAGTGGGGCGGGGTCTGGTCTGGTCTGGCTGGTTGTGAGGCTCTGCCGAGGTGGTGGGCCAGGGCTAGAACCCGCCATGCCTCCCGACTGCCTCATGAACGGCGGGCACAGGGAGAGCAAGGCACAGCTCTGCCCCATGTCTGAGAGTCTCTGGACCAGCATACCTGGGCCGGATTGAGGAAAAAACTGCTGCAGGGTGGGTGTCAATGATCCGGGCTGTGATGGGCTGGTCTGCTGGGTGGAGTTCTGATGAGAGGGAAGTCCAAATGTGGAAAATGGTGGCACCCGTGGAGACTCTCAGACATGGGGCAGAGCTGTTCCTTGCTCTCCTTGTGCCCAGCCATTCATGAGGCAGTCGGGAGGCATGGCGGGTTCTAGCCCTGGCCCACCACCTCGGCAGAGCCTCACAACCAACCAGACCACCCCCTCACTATTAAAATATATTTCTGAATAATCCCACAAAGAAATAATTGTTTGGTGTGTTTTGTTTGTTTCCTTGTTTACAGGAAAAAGCTAGAGAGATGTTTATTAAAAAGTAGAAGAAAATGAAATACCTGCCAAGGATAAAGTTAGCATCGGGCTAAGTTCGAAAACATTTTTTGGATAAAATATTTTAAACAAGGGGACCGGAGCGATAGCACAGCGGGTAAGGCATTTGCCTTGCACATGGTCATCGTGGGTTTGATTTCCCAGCATCCCATATGGCCCCACAAGCGCCGCTAGGAGTAAATCCTGAGGATAGAGCCAGGAGTAAACCCTGAGCGTAGCCAGTTGTGAACCAAAAAGAAAAACCAAAAAAAAAAATTTTTTAAACAAATTGATCCACTTCATCTCTGAGAACATACCGAAAATAAGTAAGCTAGTTCATTATGACATTTTGTTTTTAATCAAAAATAGGCTGTTTTACACTTAAGAATTCTCAAAACACCCACTTCTTATTAAGTAGTTGGTACTGAGAAGCTCATCCCTTTGCTGCACATTAAAATCACTTTAATGATTTTAGGTAGCTTTAAAAAATGGCTGGTGGTGGAGCCCCACCTAAACCACTTGAGTCAGAGTCTCTGGGAGTGAGGCCCAGACACTAATATTTAGGCCCAGACACTAAGTGCATCCCCAAAGGCTGGAACATTCAATGTGTTGGCAAACACTAATAAAGAAAGCACCCTATCTCTTCAATTGGCAGAAGATTATATTCTCCAAGCTTCCTGCTTTTACACCTCTGCCCTTTTGAAAAGCAGATGTACATATGTATGTATATACAAAACCTTCAAGCATAAATGCCATGTGTGTGTTTGTGTGTGTGTGTGTGTTTGTGCATGTGGGGGTGATAAGTGAGAGAGGACGGAGCCTTTGTCCATATCATGTATGTATGGACAGTATGTATGTACAGTTCCCTGTAAGGTACTGGCAGTCACCAGGTAGTCACTGATTGTATGACATTCTGCATAATCATTTGAAACCATTGAATATTGAGTTCAATTTCCTAAACTCTAAGCTTCCCTTTTCAATAACTTGAATGACAAAGCAATGAACTATGAAAATATAGAAAGTGAAACATTAAGATTAGTAAACTGGTTATTCTTGTTCAGATAATACCTGAAGTATAATTGCATGTTCTACTGTAACTTAAGTTTCATAAGCACAATTATAGTAATAATGACTGGAAAGGACTTACTTATCTTTGTTCCCTTCTATGTAAGTAAAATGAAAAGGACAGACTACCCTTAAAATGTTGCTTAATATATAGCTATAGCTCGACATTCCAAATTAAAGATAATAAGTGAATCGATGAAAAATTACCAAAACAAATATCAGTGCTTATTATTCCTTAGTTATCCTTCAATTTTCACATCTAAGAATATGCTCTTTGTTCATTAGCACCTTTCATCTTGTTCAGGTGATTTACTAACAGCACAGTCACAAAAGATAATCTACTGTGAAACCTCTATAGAACCTATAGAACTAGCTCATCTTCAAAGCAATCATACAGATCTGCAACTGCATATTCCAGCACAAGGTATAATATTTCTGAGTCATATTTACAAGAGTGACTAAGGCTACTATTTTTCCTTTGTTTACCTTTTTACCCATAGTTCCTAACCTACTACTCTAAACTCCTGAGTTAAAGGGAGCGCATCACTATTGGAGTCTCAGAGCAGGCACATCATAGTTGTTAAATTAAATTTGCTACGTAAGTGACTGTTTTCCTTAATCCCAGAAAATCTTCCAAAGTGAAAATTCTCTTTATTTACCTGTTAGTCTCATCTGAAACATTCAACTCCGTGACAGCATTTTTATATAGCAAACAGTGAACCCCTATACCAATAATTTCTCCCTACTCCCAAACCCCCAACTATAAAATCTTCCCGACTTTTCACTCAGGCAAGGTTAAAATCTGAGACCCTGCTGTCAGACTCTTAAGAGGCGAGGCCATAAGAGGGAATGACAAATGTGACATAGTTTGTCATCTAATGCCGTCATCCAGAACAACACAAAGCACAGAATTGACTTGACTTTCTGAAAAGAGTAAAAATGAGCGCAACTTGACAAGTATCGGAAGTGACTGAGCCAGGAGCCTTGCTGCTGAAACAGTATCTTATATACTTCTTTCCCGCCTTCCTTTTCATTCTTCCTTGTTCTGACCATCACCTTAATGAACAATACAGGGCAACCAGAGTGTGGAGGAAAAGAGAGAGTGAAAGATGGGAAGGTGGGATGAGGAAGGAATACCCATCCAATACCCATACAAAAATTTGTTTTTAAATCCTTGGCTATCACAGATAGAGGCTGCTGCTAGCATTTAAGATAAGATTAGTTGGTGTCCTGCTATCAGCACCTCCACATTTTCCCTGCAGGGATTCCTTCTGACAGGCTGGAAGCTGGAGGCATGTCTCAGGATTAACACAAGCTAATGATTATACACTAAAGCTTTGGAACTGTTGGACTAATAGGATTAAGCAATAGCAGATGCAGGTCCCCGTTCAGGTTAAAAATGCACTTTTTACATTACAAAGTCAGACAGATCCCTTTGAACATGCAATGAATATGGATGTTTTCAATTATCACAGTCTTCCAGGGCTATACGATATGGTAAATTAATCCCTTTAGAACATCGGAAACAGGACAAAATAGCCTTCTTGAAGCCCAAATCCCTCATTTTAGATTTTCTTTCATGGGGATAAGCAGCAGTGCACCCTCACATAATTAATCTTATTACAAACAGAGAAACAGGGGGAATTTTTTAATGTGTAAAAAATTGTTTAAATATTTGAGAAACTTAGGGGGAAGGACTTTAGAAATCAACATCTCTTAATTAATTTTCCAACACTTAGAGACACAAACATAGGCATGACAAGCAAATGTCCGGATGTGCTTTGTGATGGATTTGGGTTTCTCTATGACAAAGGCTGTTAGCCCAATGAGGAAGACAAAAAGAAAAGGTCACTTAAAAAAATGAGCAAAATAATAACTGCCAGGAGAAAGCATTATTTCTAAGATATTTGAGTTGATCTGATTTTCTGCTTTAGGTTCTAGAAGGAAAGAGGACGAGAGGGGCATGGGGGATGTTTATATTTCACCTGTGTATGAAAGGGTCTCTTCTTCCCAGCTGCTTAAAAAAAAGAAGAAAGAAAGAAAAAGTCTTCCAGAGTAAACTCCTTCCAAAGTAAATGCCTATTATTGCAACTGAATGGGGCGGGATATAATCATTTCTAGGGCCCGGGAAGAATGTGAGCCCCAGAAGTTACATGGGTTTGATTGACTTAGAGATATGAGCTGTTTAGTAGGGAACATGCAAGAAAAACTACTTGTGTTGGTAGCAGGGAATAAAGGTGGTTTCACAAGAATCAAAATAAAGCAGATTTATCATGGGTTTGATATTTTGAGACTCATAAAATCATATCTTTATATTTGAGTTGAGCAATTGGTATTAATGTTCTAATTATTCTGCCTAATATCACTCCTACTTTATAGTATTGGCAAACTAATTGCAAGGGGAGTGTCTGCAACAAAGAAGAATTCCATTATTTTGTAAAGTACAAAATAAAAGAATAATAAAAAAGGTATACTATTCCATATTTCTTTATCGCCTTCTCTTTGTTTTTCATTATGTCTAACTTGGTTTCTTTCATGGATGCTATATGGGCACTTTCATTAGGATTCAACTAAATTCTGATAAAGCTGGAATCATGACAAAAGAAGGGGAAAATGGAGGAAAAGTGATATTATTGCATACTTCATTTAGGTTCTACATTAGCTCTCAAAACAAAACCATGAGATGTCAGACTTAGGACTTTCATAATAGATTCAGAAACTACACATTAATCTGACTGATAGAAAATGTTCTCATAGTGGGGTCAGAGGAACAGTATGGGGGGGAAGCTTTTGCCTTGCACTGGGCACACCCAGATTCAATCCTGGGCCCTACCTATGGTTCCCAGAGCATCATGAGATCAGGAGTGACCTGAGTCCCAGTGAGTATGGTCCAAAGACCACTGCAACCCATTGTAAAGACACTAAGAATATTATATGATAAACCTGTTTATCCTCTCTTTTGAGAAGAAACTGATAACTGACTTTTTTTAAGCACTGCTCTTCCATGACCAACCATCTTTCATATTTAAGTAACACACATTGAGACAAGTGTTAATGTACATATGATTCACATAGAATGGTTCCTAAAGTGAAACTTTTGACCCAAAATCTGCTTTACAATCTTGACCAAAGAGTTCCTATAATTCAAACATTGAAAGTGGAAGAATTGTCCAGAAGTCCTTACTTTGGTAATAAATCATCAAAACTCCAAAACCACTAAAGGAGCATTGTTACAGAGTGCATAACGGAGGAAACCAAAGGTACCTCATCTTGGCTTTGCATTTTCGAACAAAGAGTTGGGCTCCAAACAGCGCAGCAAGTAAGGCCATTGCCATACACGTGGTTGACTTGGGGTTCAATCACTAGCACCTTGATGTGGTTCACTGAGTCTTGCCATGGGTGATCTCTGAGCACAGAAATTAAACCCTGAGCACAACTGAGTCTGGCCCAAGACCAGCCTTCTCTCCCCACCAAAAAGTGAAGTGTAAGGTTATCAGTTTATGCAAAATATCAACCTATTACCCCATTTCTTAACTTTACCTTCATTCATTCTACCAGGCATATTTTTACACAAACATTTTTGATAGATTTAGTTTTGATAGATTTATCTTAGTATTTGATCATAAAGCATCATCATTTAACTGTTAGTCTATTATAATTTGTAATATTCCTAACCATCTTAAACCTGACATTAATTCACCCATTTACAGGTGAACTTTATTAGCAGTCTAGCATATCAAGAGGCTTTATGTATGTCAGTCTGATATATAACTCATAATAACATATTAATCTAAATCTGTATAATCAAAATGAATGCTTTGTTTTATGTAACTCTATACAGATCTGTGGAAGTAGGAAAGGTAGAGAAAGAAGCAAGGTTATAGCAATTGTAGACTTTGACTTTACTTTCTGACATTTATTATACTAAGAAGACTAAACATCCAAATCTGTGTCACATATACTATAGAAAAAGTGAAATCAAAGTTGATATTGAACAGAGACTAGTAAGCTTGTTATTGTTGAGTTGGGTTATATAATGGGAGCAGAGATGAAATATGGGGAAAAATGGATTTGGTCCACAACCTGTAATCCTCAGGGGTTATCCCTGGCTCCTGGGCCAGAGGCTACCCGCTGTGCTCAAGGAAACATATGCAGTGCCAAGGATTCAAACCAGGGTAAGCCATATGCAACAAGCACTTTACCCTCATCTCTCTGGCCAAAATATGAGAGAAATTTTAAGATAGTGGACGTTTAAAAAGGAAAATTGAGGGACTGGAAAGATAACATAGTGGGTAAGGTGAATGGTACATATGTACATCCCTGGATATCCAAAGTGACGCAAGCACAGAGTGAGGAGTAAATTCTAAGCACCACCAGGTATGGCCAAAAACCAAAAAGTGAGGCAAGCAAAGAAAAAAAAAAGGAAAACTGAAAACATATTGTGTAGTAACAGCAAAGAAAATACACGCAGCAAAACTGTAGAGACATTTCATGTCACTGAGCACTTGCCTAGTCTCTATGAGGCCCTGTGTAGGACTTCAACATCTTCAACATGGCATGGATTCCCCAAGCACTACTGGGTTTATCACTGATGTTTCCCAAGACCTGCTCTGCTTGGCCAAACACCTGAACTGTCAGACTTGCTGTGCTGAATTGAGAGTTGCTGGAGCAGCTGTAGAACCCTGAGTACCACTAAGCATGACCCCATCGAGAAAGAAGGAGAAAGAGGAAAGGAGAAAAAAAAACCATAAGATCGGGGTATACTCAAAAAGAAAAGGCTACAGAGAGATAGTTTAAAGGACTAAAGGCATAGTTTGCAAGCAGGCGACCCAAGTTCTATCATTAGAAATGCATGCCCCCTGAAATTGCATGACTCCCAGACACAAGACAATACAACCAACAACAGTAATGATGAAGTACAATGAATTGCACTTATTTTTGGTTTGTTTTTAGTTTTAGGGGCCCATATATGGTGGTTCTCAGGGGTTATTTCTGGCTCTGCAATCAGAGATGACCTTGGTAGTATTCAAGGGCCAGTAAGAGATGTCAGAGAGCAAGTTTTGCTGCATGCAAGGCGATGCCCTGCCTGCTGTCCTGTCACTGTGGCCAAAGGAATATGCTTTTTTAAAGGAAATGTAGATAAACTGATGGTAAGACAAGAACATAAGAAAGATGATATGTGATAATAGATTTAATTGTTATCATCTGAAAAGATTAAATATGAGAAATTAATACCAAATTGAAAATCTCAAGCTCTAGTATGGCACAAAATTTAATATCAACCCAGAGATAAATTATTCTTTTATTATTACTAGACATAATGTTAACCACTGAATAAGGAAAAGATTCTGTCTCAGAAAGTATTATTAGGATTCTCAGCACAGAATCGAAAAGTTACGTTCATTGACTAGAAACCCTGCAGTTAGGTAGGTCCTCCTGTCACAGAGCCACTTTAAATACATGCAGTTTTTAAACAAAGTTTTATTATTAGTCAAGGTGTCAAGTTCCATTTCCTAATTGCCATCCTGCGCTGCTTTCCTTTGCAGTCCGCTGTGGTTGTTGTCTTTGAACTATGAGCCTTTTCAACATGAATTTTGTGAAGCTGCAAATGACAATGTCCTTAGTGATTTAAACCCTTTGAACCCTCTCTTCTCTAGTGTCTAAATCATGCCTTAAGTGGCTGGCAGACACGTTCTTCCAATCAGAGATGTTCATTAAATAACTGATTAGAAAGCATGTGGCTAATTGCTGAGAGCCCAAGAACGGGACATTAAAGACATCTTATCCAACGCTTTCATCGATTGTTAGTGATGCATTCAGGGCTGCCCTGGTGTCTTGAACTAGTTAATGGTATTAAGCTTGTAAGTAGAGTGACTTACTCTGGGGAGAAACTAATTCAATATTATTTTTCCACAGGACTCAAAACCTTTACACAAAAGCCAGCCAAATGTTCCTAATTCTAGAGAACATGTTATTTTAGCCCTTGTGACGATGACTCAACACAGTCCTTGCTGGTCTGTAAGATGCCAACAAAAATGGCATTTTGCAATTCATGGCAGCAATGTGTCCTAGTCTGGAGGCGAACTGAGAAATAGTTCACTTCAAATGGGCCTCTAAACAGCTGTCAGGTCAGAATAACTTTAAGTCATTGCCTAGCTGAGCCATGTTGAACTAGTAACTTTTAAGTGGTGAAAATCTCTATATCGTGTTACTAATCTCACCGGCCAGTAGTGGCTGTGTCAACAATCTGCATTCCCTGTTCGTAAGTGGGCAAAAATAATACACTGCCCATGGTTTGAAAGTTAAGAGAACAGTTAAGAAGTTGAAAAGTTCAGGAAGTGAGGAAGTTGAAAACATAGCTCCTTAGAGCTTTTCCTCTAGAAAGATTCCTGACAGACTTTAAATCACAATACACTACAGAAAATTTACTCCAATTTCTGACCTGCCTATTATAATAATAATAATAATAATTATTATTATTATTATTATTATTATTATATTTTTTGCTTTCTGGGTCACACCCAGTAATGCTTGCAGTTACTCCTGGCTCTGCACTCAGAGTTTACTCCTGGTGGTGCTCAAGGAACCACATGGCATGCCAGGGATAGAACCCAAGTTGGCTGCATGCAAATCAAACACCCTCCCAGCTGTACTATGACTCTAGGCCCTGGTTTGCCAATGTTTAACACTCAAGATCTTTTTCATGAAGACAGTAAGTTGGATTTCTCTATAATCATTAACTCTAGAATGTGAACCCAATTTCCTGATCAATTAGCAGCTTAAGGATCTTAAATTAAAGAAATAGGGCACACAGCTGTAAGTCTCTAAGTCTACTATGATTACTTGTAAACCCTTCAAATCTAAACTTAGAGAGCTTCCCTATAGCTTTGCTCAATTGATTAACTCCAACTGGTTTATCACTAAACCGTTCATTTACTTTTAACAATCCACTAAAGCCTCAGATAAAATGCATTTCATGTCCCTTCTCGGGCCTTTAATAATTAGCTGTGTCTACCATGCCTTTTAATCTCTCATTTAATGAGATCCTCCAATCTTTAATAATTTAAAAGGATATCAAGCCAAGTATCAATTAAAGAGAACTGTTCAAGTTGGCATAAATACTAAGTGTTAAGTCAGTTTAAAGCACACAGAGCTCTGTTGCTTTTTACTGCTCAAGAGCACTTGAAAACTATGGCATTATTTCAAAACACAATACTTCACTGCTATTTAGTTAGTCTACAGGCAAAATTAAATATTAAAAATAAGCATGAAGTATTTTATACAGATTCCAAAGAGAATCCAGCATGACAATGCCCAAAATAACTCTTATTTCTGAGTATTTCACAACATAAGCTCAGCCCCCATTGTCCATGACCATTTGTTAATACAAGTTACAGCTTTACTACCTGTTTTTTGACCCTTCTGATCTTGACTCTGACTGGTCTTAAAACTTTATTGTTCCAGATAGGGTCTGGCTGATGACGCTACTTCAAAGTGCTTTAAAGGACCAGGATTTCACTAGCCATTAATGGGTTTTATGAGAGGTTGATTGGGGTTAGGATAGGGGGACAATGTATAATAATTAAGGTCATTGCCTTGCATGCAGCCAACCTGGTTTCTATCCTTAGCACTGCATATGGTCCCCTGAGCCGTGTAATGAGCAAAGAACCAGGAGTAAGTCGTAGGGACTGCCAGATATGGCTGAAAAATAAAAAAAATGAAGAGAGAGAGAGACAGAGAGACAGAGAGATAAATACAGAGACAGAGAGCGTGCTTGCTTCATTGATTGCTTGATTGACTGATTGAAGAGACTGGGGGTTAAAACATTCCTTTCATGAAGTCTTTTCTGTTTCAGTCCCTAGCACCATGTGTTTCTCTTCCCCTCCCCTATAATCCTTCTCCAGTGGGGTTCCTAGAAACACCCCATTGCATGAACCTAGAAGGGTTTATGACGCTCAGAACACAAGTAGATGGATGTTGTCTCATGTTAGACTACTGACTCATTAGGCCAAGAATTGTCAGGAAGGGCCGCTGGGCCCTGAGCAATTCTTGAAATTTCTCTGCCCCAACCACTGATTTGGATTATTTATACTATCCATTGATTTGATAGTATTCAATTTAATACTATCAATTCAATGGATAGTATAAATTGATTTGATCGTGCAAATGATCAGCCAAGAATTGATTTGGTTTATTTATACTATCCTTCCTGAAATATTTTTAAAAGAAATTTAGCTCAAAAATTGGAGCTAGAGAAATAGTACAGCAGATAAAGTGCTTGCCTTGCACAGGGCTGACCTGGGGTTGACCTAGAGCATCTCACATGGAAACCAAAATGTTTCAAACATGTAAGATTTTCTCCATTGTTTGCAATTATGTACAAAAGGGGGCACTTTTTAATTTAAGTACACCAATCTTTCCAATTATGTTAATAACTCACATTAATTTGGATAGCTCCATAGTATAGCATGCATCTGGAGTTCTCAAACCACCAATTTTTGGCATTACCTGGGTCCACATGTAGATCAAACCACCAAATTTTCATAAACAGTCAATTCGTAGGATAATGGTAGTATGGCTCATACATATTACTTGTTCTCTAAGATACCAACTGCAATGCATGACTACCAGAGAGTTCTGACATTTTTGGATGAAATTGGGAGAGAAGGAATAGCCACATCACTAATGGAACCTGGATTTTTTGTTTGATGTAGAGATAGGAATGCTGAGATGTCAGTCTTCATGTCAGTATGTAAATATGCGCAAGCACTAGTATCCTTATACCTGGATCAGAAAATATATACATGGAAATGAAAGTGGAGGTGGAAAAGAAATGCTTATTTCTTCATTGCACCTAGCTCTGTGAGTCCAGTGAAAAACTAATTCTGACTTCTGTGATTTGGGGCAGCTGTGTATCAAAGATGCTTCACTGTGGTGCTTCTCTGTCTGCGTATCCTCTCCTCTCGTCCAGGTATTGTGCAGGCACTTCCCAAAAATTACATACATGATGTATTTCCTTTTTTTAACCACTAAATAAGTCACTAGATCACTAGACATCCCGCGTTATTCATCGATTTTCTCGAGCGGGGGCCAGAAACTTTCCCATTTGACCCTATCACGTGCCAGTGTAGCCCAATGGCATCTGCTTGCATTTTGTGTTCTAAATAAATGAGAACACAAAATTGCCAAACTAACTAGCACTGTCTGCTTCAAATACTAGTCATTGTTTAGAGACTAATAAATGCCTCTTTGAGTATTCATATCAAATCACACAGTCTAGTGCTGTTTTGACTCCTTGTTGGATGTTCTAAGAAATGAACAACTTTTTATTTGTTTTAATAAAGGAGACCTCTTAAAAGCATCCAAAACAGAAATCTGAAAATTTTTCCTATTGATATTTCTATATATTGAAAAAAAGACATTGTTGGGGCTAGAGAAGGTTTGCCTTGCAGGAGACTTAACCAGATTCAGTCCCTGGAACCTCATATAGTCTTACAAGCATCACCAGGGGTGGTCCTTGAGTGCAGAGCTAGGAGTAAGCCACAGGTAATTGTGGCTCAAAAACAAAAAATCAAAATAATCAAAGAAAGCTCATTGATAATCATATAAAGAGGACAATATAATATAATGCATGGTGCTATGTGTTAATTAGATAAACTCATGCATAATTTTAAAAAAATTGGACCTAATATAATCTGTTACTCATTTAGCCAAAATTAAGGCAAAGAAAATCAAAAACCTGCTTATAAATATAAACATAAGCATTTATTTTTAAACAGATAAAAGATTGTATCTCAAAATTATGTGTTCAATATTTTTTCAGCTTTATAAAAGTATAAAAGAAGGTACTTTTTCATAATTTTTTTTTTTTTTTTGCTTTTTTGGGTCACACCTGGGAGATGCTCAGGGATTACTCCTGGCTCTCCACTCAGGAATTACTTCTGGCAGTGCTCAGGGGACCAATGGGATGCCAGGGATTGAACCCAGGTCAGCCACATGCAAGTCAAATTATTTACCCACTATGCTATCACTTTGGCCCCCACTGTATCACTGTATCACTGTCTTCCTGTTCATCATTGATTTGCTCGAGCGGGCACCAGTAACATCTCCATATGACCTGTCTCATGCAAGTAGAGCCCAAGGGCACCTGCTTGCTCCAGGAACATAAAGAGCCTCAAACCATTCCATCAGGTTATGGGAATGAGGTCTATAATTGTTACTGGTATTTGGCATATCAAATATGACACGGGTAGCTTGCCAGGCTCTGACGTGCAGGTAGCATACTCTTGTAGTCATCTCAAAATCAGGCATTTATTGATGAACCCTGCGGCTGCTGGTCTGCTGGGTGGAGTGCTAACGAGGGGGAAGTCCGGATGTGGAAAATGGAGGCCCTCATGGAGTGGGGGGTCGTCTGGCTTGTTGTGAGGCTCTGCTGGGGTGGTAGGCCAGGGCTAGAACCTGCCATCCCTCCCGGACGCCTCATGAGCGGCTGGGCACAGGGAGAGCCAGTAGCAGCTCTGACCCATGTCTGTGAGTCTCCATGTCTGTGGCCCCCACAATAAATATTTAATATTAGTGAAATACTCAATATTTATTTTTATATACTCAAACATTATTCTATACCAATTGAATATGTCACCTCAATTTTTCCCTAGAAGAAAATATCAAATGTTTTATAATCTGGGCATAGATACACCAAAGCAAGCACAAAAATGCAGGAGATATAATTTTTCAAAAACATAATTAAAGCTTATAACTATTTCAAATACCTAATGAAATAAATTTTAAACCAACAAAAAATGAAATTTCCATAACTCAAGATTACAACCATATTAGAAAAAATACTTTTAACAGAAATGGATCATTTCCATAATGTGGGAAGTATTCTGAGAAAATAATAACATCAATAGAAAATAATAGAAAATAATAGACAATAATATAACATAACATAGAAAATAATAACATCAATAGAAAAGTGGAAAAAGTAAGACATGTGAAGGGCTGTTTCATCAAATATATATTTTATATATTCATCAAATATATGTATTTTCCAATTCCAAAGTGATTATGAACAGAGGCAAAAGTGATAGTATGAAACATAGCTAAAGTATCAAGATGTTGTTTCATTTGGAAACTCCAGTCAAGTGACAATGAAATGCTATTTTATATCCACTCATCAAATCTCAATAAGTATGCACAGATTGGCATTAGGAATATCAGCACTCTTCCCTCTCAGGAACTAGGCATATTTATACCATTGTTTAGAGTTCACTCACCGTCTGGACATCTATTTCTAAAGTTTTCCTAAATTTATAAATTTGGAAATTCCTTTACCCTAGTATCTCTAGAAGCCTTAGGGATCTTGGCTAATGAAATAGTCTTTCTTTGGTTTAAAAACATTTGTGCAAGTCGAGACAGCATGCTTGTTAAAAAATAGACTTGAAAGAACTAACATACAGGAGTTATGTTAGTTGTTGTTAGTTGTCTCTTAGTTATGTAAGAGAAAACAGGATAAGCAAACTACAGGGTTAACAACATGTGGTGCAGACAATAGAACGAAGGTTCCAGTCAGTGAATCTGAGTCTATTGAACACTCTCCAGTAAAAGGTAAAAGGATCATGAGCAAAGCGAGTGACCTTTTGTATATAAAACATTAACTGTACATGTGTTGAATTTCTTTGTTACCACCTGAGAACCTGGTTAATTTCTGCCACAGGGGAGTGTAAGCATGGTTGGAGGTCAGAGACCCAAAGCCACAGAGGTTTCTCCCAACACCCTTTAATCCTCTGTAGTTTTTACAGTATGACTTTAAACAATTAGGTTTAATTCAGAGCAGTTAACTTTGAGATTGCCACATTGTGGAGCCTCAGCTCATAGAGAACTTCACATTCTGATAAGGTCAAAAACAATGCCCTCTGTAATGAGGGTAGAGTCACTGTTCAGTGGAAGCAAAGAATATGAGAGATAGGAAGGAGACCCCTTGGGTGGAAGAATCGCTTTAGCATGGGACCAGAACAGTAATAAAAGCTAACCATGTTGTTGTCAGCCCCAGGCAGTGTGTAGCAAAATAAAGCAATCACAAAACTCTGACTATGCAAAGGGCCTGAGGTGAGAATGACCACCAATATCCTTTGCACTCATGAGTATTCTTCTCATTTCAACTTTACTTCAAAATATTCAGTCCTATCAGAAATGACCCCTAACCTAGCAAGTGAGGTCCCTGGGATTTAGAAACGAAAATCACTGATTTTACTGCCCACTCCCACTCCAAGGCTTAGGCACTTTTACCTTATGTTTTAGAAGTGGGTGCTGTGCATTCTTACGGAGAGAGAGGTTACTAAAGCAACCTGGGTGATTGGTGTTGAGAAGGATCAGGAAGTACAACTATGCCACAAATCCTTGTGATCAAGAATAACACTCTATTACTGTAAGGGTGTTATTGTATGAATACCTTCCAGAATAATTCTCTATTACTCTAAGAGTGTCATTGTATGATCACTTCCAGAATAATACTCTAATTTACTCTGAGTGTTATTGTACAACTTCCAGAATAATACTCTATTTCTCTAAGAGTGTTACTGTATGGATAATTTCCAGAATAACATTCTATTACCCTAAGTGTATCATTTTATGAATAACTTCCAGAATAACACTCTATTATTCTCAGAGTGTTGATACATGAATAACTTCCAGAATAACACTCTATTATTCTAAGAGTGTTAATGTATGAATAACTTCCAGAAAAACACTCTATCACTATGAGTGTTACCATACAAGACTATGAAAACATGGTCCTTTATTTGTTTACTTGTGGGCAATTCAAAGAACTGAATGCATCCATTACACTTCCCAACCGTTAGCTGTAAAAGCTGTGTGGAGGCCAAGAATGTAGCTTGGTGCTACTGTCACGCTTCACATCTTGGATGATGTGAGCTTCTGGGACCATCACTCACATCAACAGAGGGTGGGAGCACAATAGAGGAGAGCGGGTTCAGCACACATTCATTCAACTCTGAAGCCATCCAGGGTCAGAGCAATAATAGTAAAGTGGCAGGTGACTTGCCTTGCACACAGCCAACTGGGGTTTGATTGTTAGCACCAAATATAGTTCCTAGAGCCCCATCAGGAGTTACCCTGAGTGAAGGGTGAGAAGCCTTGAACACAGCCAGGCATGGCCCCAAAATCAAGCAAACCAAAATAACACAAACAACTATGAACACACCCAACTAAGTGACCCACCACCTCTTTATCCCGCTTAGTCTCAGCATGGAGGGAGATGGTTTCATTTTCCACAAGAGGTGTCACACTCTTAGGGACTAGTGGGAGCGGTAGTAGTGCATGAGAGATCAGCCTTATTTGACACTTGTCCTCATGATAACCTGTTCTGATGATGAGAAGCACAGGTGTGAGGAGGAGATATGGGAAAGTCGTGTAGGAAGAAACACAAAAGTTGGTAGGGCCATAAACCTGAGCATAACCTTAGAGTGGGACGTACCTCAGTGGCACTGATTTATTTCCCAGGGTGTCAAGGGTCAGACACCTGTCACTGCTTCTGTGTCACACAGGCACCACTCCCTGTTTTAAGTTTTGAGAGACATTGGGATACAATCATCATTATTTCTGCTTTCAGAAGTGGGGGAGAGTTGTCATGAAAAAGTGTTCACTCATTGTCCCCCTAGTCGGATGTTCTGATCCCAAATGTGTCTTAATGAAGATGATGCTGAACATAAAAACATATAAATGTTTTTAAAATTAGAAAATATAATTTTGGCTGATTTTCTTGCTTCCTGTGATGCCATTTTCTAAAAAGAGAGCTTTCTAGTATCTGACTTTTTCCATCCATGGAGTAAGATAAGCCTCATCATTTTCTTCTGTCTACCAAAGTTTGCCAAGAATGAATGGGGAAATGCCTAATTCATGAATTTGCTCTGAAATCAACTCTAGAACAGTTGTCTGTGTGAGGAAGAGGGGCATCATCAAATATTGCTTCCCAGATTGTCCTAATCTTTTTCCCTAGATCCAAAATCCTCACAAGATTGGTAAGGGATAGATCTTTCTAAAATAATAAAACTGGTGAGAAAACTAGAAAACTCAACATAAAGATGCCCCAATTAAAGAGAACCATCATAGTGCTGAGAGATAATAGGTTTTACTGTTGTATATATGTAGACATAGAAAATATTTTACATAAATATTTTATCAATAAAATACATAATCATACTGTGGTAGATTTAATGTATAGAAATGCAGTGTAGAAAATCACTCAAAGAGGATGGATGTTAAGGTTTAAAAATAGCTATATTGGAAGGGGGATTGTGGTTCCCCCTCTCAAGGAGGTCCCAAGGCACCAGGCTCAAGGGACCTCTGTGGATTCCATAGCCTTAAAATTACTAGGGGGATCACCGGGTGACTATGACAACAGATTCTGGGGTCTAGCTGGGTCCCCCGCAATACTTATTGCACATTAGGGTCCTGGCCTGTGCCCAGGGCCGATACTGTCCCTCCTGACCTGTCCAAGGAATAAACAACAAAACTAGAGGTTCCTGAATTTATTCTTTAATGTAACTTTGTTTCATCTCTGGCTTGCTCTCTGCAAGAACCTCTCCTGGACCTCTGTCTCTCTCCCAGCTCCCAGCGGTTTCTCCTGCAGGCCACTCTCTCTTTGGTGGGGTTCTGTGTAGGCTTCTCTTGTCGGGTTCTCCTGCAGGCTGCTTTCTCTTTTGGGAGTCTGTGCGGGATCCTCTCGTCATGGCCTCTCACTTCCGGATGTCTCTCTTCAAGGCTTCATGTTTCTGGTCTCTCCCAGGACGTCTCCCTGTCAGGACCTTTTCCTTAGGTCCTTTCAGCTCAGGGCTTTTCTCTTCAGGGTTTCTTTCCTCTGGACTCCTTGGCTATGGCCCTATCTATATTCCTAGTTACTTTGTTTCATCTTTTGCTACCATATCCAGTGTCACTGAATCCCTATTTAAGTCTTTAAGTTCCTCCGTGGTGCCTAAAACTCAGAAGCCCTGAAGCTCTGTAGCCCTGTGGCTTTGATGCCAGCCCTCGGGTTCAGGCACCAGGCCCTGTGGCTCTGGTGGTGGCCCCTCAGGCCGAGGCATAAGGAGCAGCTTCTCCTCCCGGTGCTGGCCATCCAGCGCTAGCACCAAGGACCTCATAGCCTAGGTGCTGGCCATGCCCCAGAGGCCGCTGCTCTCTCAGTCTGGAAGCCACCCAGGATGCTCTCCTGGGGCCCCCTATTTACAGTCGCGGCCAGGTTCAGAACCCTGGCCTCATCTGTCTTAATAGACCTTTAAACCTTTCTTTAAGCCTCGCAAGAAGCCAGAGGAACCACCACACCATGAGGGCAGTCTTTTCCAACATCCGAACTCCACAGCTCGTCAGAGCTCTACCAAAGAGAAAAGGTGATCTCTCCTCTTGCGGTTCATCAGTAAATGCACCAGATAAGAGCCTACTACTGAGAATATACCACCCGCATGAGCCTGGCAAGGTACCTGTGTCATATTTGATATGCCAAAAACCAGTAACAATTATAGACCTCATTCCCATGAACTGAAGGAATGGTTTGAGGCTCTTCATGCTCCTGGAGTGAGCAGAGGCCCTTGGGCTATAATAGCAAGCTGTAGGAAGTATGGAGATGTTACTGGTGCCCACTTGAGCATATTGATGAACAACAGGAAGTCAAGTGATACAAGAGGAAGGAAGGAAGGAAGGAAGGAAGGAAGGAAGGAAGGAAGGAAGGAAGGAAGGAAGGAAGGAAGGAAGGAAGGAAGGGAGGGAGGGAGGGAGGGAGGGAGGGGAGGGAGGGAGGGAGGGAGGGAGGGAGGGAGAGAAAAAGGAAAGAAAAGAAAGAAAGAAAAGAAAGAAAGAAAGAAAGAAAGAAAGAAAGAAAGAAAGAAAGAAAGAAAGAAAGAAAGAAAGAAAGAAAGAAAGAAAAGAAAGAAAGAAAGAAAGAAAGAAAGAAAGAAAGGAGAAAAAGACACATTTACATATAATGTGTGCTAGAATGATAGATTAAAACTATTTTGATGCTTAGGATGCTTAGAAGTAACTATTGCTCATTCTTTTCACAACCCAGGTGAGTTATATAAAAGCACTTCTACTATAGTCATATTTTACATTTTAATCCCATTACACTATCACATGGAATTCAATCTACTATAAGCCTGAGATCCATTCCAACATAATTTGCACTGAAGATTTCAAGGCATCACAGACAACATTTATAATGGGCCATAACCTAGACAATTGTTACTTGAATTGCAGTCCACAGATCAGCAGCATTGTTATAAAATAGGAAATTGTTAGAAATTAAATCTCGGGTTACACCCAGATATCCTGAATGTAAGATTTTCAAATGAACACGATCCGTAGGAAATTTTAAAAGCTGCAAATTATTAGTCTAGAAACTAAGTCTGAGGATCATGTTCACAGTGAAGATGCATAATATATTTTGGTCACATCTTCAAGAGGAAGATAGAAAATATGTATATATGTCAGGGAATTTTGCCCTCAGTCATTGCAAATAAAAGAATCCAGTTTAAATCATAGTTGAGAACTGAAGCAGTTAAGTTTAATGTTTGGTTCAAGTCACATTTAAATATTAAAACTAAGGCCCATATACCAGCTATTATACAGTTTTAAAGTCAACAGGGGAACAGTATTACCTTAAGTAATATTATCTTGGCTATGTGTTAGAGCTGGGTTTTCTGAGGCTGATTAATAAGAAAAGTTTGCTTATGTCAGTTCCTACACCCCAAATTAGGCAGATACACCTATATAGTATCATATACTTTTTCATGCAAGTTATTATCTTCTGTTTTCGTAATGTGTTCATCTTTGAATGAAGTTGGGCATCTGTTCTTTATTTTCTGTTGCTCTACGATATCAATAGATCTACAATCTCCAAGAAGGTATTCTTGAGAAAGAAAAATAGATGAGCTACAAAGTTCAGAAAAGAGATAAGATTCAGTGTTAAAAAAAAAGCTTGCTGCACACAATGTCCAATGCCTCATCCGCATGTTGTGAAAGTTGTGGTGTTGTAGCATTACATGCATGAAAACCTATTATTAACAGTAATTTAAATCACAATACTTGAATGAAAAAAATAAATATTTTTAGTATACTGAAAAGTTATGGAGTTTAAAAGTTATTTAGCAAGTGAGAGCCTAGAGATTGAACATATATTATATCATACATCTTTCATATATTTATGAACTTTTCAAAGTCAGTTATAAGCATAAATTTGAGGTTTTATTAAGGCTATTCAGTCTAGAAAAAACAGATTCAAAGAGACTTTAAATCATGTTGAATTGATTGGAATGGATGGATCTGAGTTCCCGAAGAACAGGAAGTAGTAGATCTGTATAAAAAAGTATTTTTAAAACATAAGCTCATATATTATTAACAAGAGAGAATTACACATTATATAGAACATTTGAGCAACTAAAAATTATGGGTAAAAATGATGGATCAAATGTAGTTTTGAAAGTTGGGTGCCAGAGACATAGCACAAAGTTTTAGGCAGTGGCCTTGGCATGTAGGGTTTGATCCCTAACACCTGACACTCTTCGTCACCAGGAGTATCCCCTAAGCACAGAGTAGGGAGGAGTCCCTGAATACTTCCAGGTGTGGGTCCCCCAATAAATAACTAATTTGATATATTCAATAAGTATCCTTCCAAAATCTCTTCATTAACTGAATTTATTTATAATATATTTATATATCATTTTTATAATAACTCTTATCACAACTTCTATCACTTGTCTTCCCATTGTTCATCAATTAGCTCTAGTGGGAACCAGCAACATTTCCATATGTCTTGTCACATGCTAGTGTAGCCCAAGGGCATCTGCTCACTCCAGGAACATAAAGAGCCTCAAACCATTCCTTCAGATCATGGAAATGAGGTCTATAATTGTTACTGGTTTTTGGCATATCAAATATGACACGAGTAGCTTGCCAGGCTCTGCTTTTTATGACAAAATAGTGAAAAAATGTAAAGAAGATTTTCCATAGTTGGTTACTAGGTACTTGATGATCACTTGTTTTTGTGTAATTTTCCATTATCATTAAATGTAGTCTACCCTCACAGAGAATAATATACTTCAAGGCTACAATTGCATCTAAGTAGCTTCCTTGGATAGCCTATGTTTAGAGATCTATTAGCTAACAAGGTTGTTTCATTTGATAATTTGGAGGCTGATGAGAGAATGGAGTATCTTTTCATCACTCTTCAAGGTAAGCTAAACATACCCTTAATAAAGCAGAAATTTTTCAAATATGCCCACACTCCACTTTAGTTATTTAAAACCTTTGCTAAGCTGCTGGATATTGTTGCTTAATACTTAAAGATATTCATTAAATAATGTTTCAGACTTAATTTACAAATAAAAATTTGGGGAAAGAGCCTGACTATAATTTTTTTAGTTTGCTTAGAATATCCTTTGCATTTTGCTTTAAGGACTTCTAGATGTATTAAAACTTACTAGTCTACTAATCTACAGATTATAGTGTTGAACTTCATCCAATTCCTGTTCAAAAATAATTGAAACACATAAAATAAATAGTTTAAACAGCTCATATAGAATAAATTTAGGAAGCATAGTTAAGGGGTCGGTTCAGCTCATAAAATAACTGCATTATCTATCTAAATTTTAAAAAGTTTCAAAAATGATTTTCATGTGATTTATTGCCTCCATATCAATGATACCCTTATATTCTGTAACCCAAAAGCCATTGACCTTATTATGGGGGGAGAAAGTTGTGGTGATTTTACCCTTTACCTCTTTAGTTCTTTGTTCAAAGCAGCCAGGTCATGTCCAGCTCTAAGAGAAAAATGTTCTGTTAACTAATGTTAGAACAATTATCTACTTAGGGGATTCAAGATATAACTAGACTTAATTCTTTTTCCTCACTTTAAAGGTATGATAAAACTAGAGAAATCATTCCAGATTATAAATAAGTAATATTTTGTTACTTCATTATTATATAAATGCACTTGCACTGTTATTCTTTTAATTGGTGACAAATGCATTACAGCTAGGAGGTATTTTGTATCCCTGTAAATCCACAAAGTAGCCACTGGAAAGAGGAGGCCATGAGTCTGTCTTGGTGTCCAGAGGTGTGGTATATTCCTCTGGAGACAGGTAAACTGTTGGTCCCTTAGCTACTCCATGATAATCTCAGCAATTATTTCTGGATGCATGGAATGTCAAAAGAACATGTCGCTGCCCACCTATGAATTGGTCAGACTTCTTCATCAAAAGCCTGAAAAAAATGGTTTGAAGTTCTTCTTGTTCCTAGAGTGAGCAGACACCATTGGGCTGCACTTGTACACGGCAGTGACAAATGGAGACGTTACTGGTGCCCGCTCGGAGTGATAGCCCAGCGGGTAGGGCATTTGCCTTGCCGGCTCATGCCTGCCCAGGTTCGATCCCGGCATCCTATATGGTCCCCCGCTAGGAATGATTCCTGAGTGCAGAGCCAGGAGAAACCCCTGAGCATTGCCGGGTGTGACCCAAAAAAAAAAAAAAAAAAAAAAAAGAAGCACAAACCACAAAAATCTTTAGACCGACCATTGAGGAAAACGTGATTCTGTACATGAAGTTACCTCCTTCATTCACTATGAAAGCTGGTTCATCTCACAAAACTGAGACCAGCAGTTTAGTTTAAAACTATTCATGGGTTGGATCTGGAGCTAGAAACAGAGGATCCAGTGACATGTAATGGGAGCACCATCTCTCAGCCTTGTCTCCTAAACTCCCAGCAGAGTCTGCTCTGTATTTGAACTTCTTCGTGGTTTGTGGACAGTTTTAGACTATTTCTTTTTCTGCAAAAGTGTCATAGAACATTGAAAATGTTCCAAGAGTCTTTAATTTCATCCTCTGCTTCATTCATTAAGTGTTAATCAGGTTGGCAAGTCAGAAAGTCAAGGAATCAGACACTAGGCACACAAGCTGCATGGACACACGTGCTACCTGAGCCCATGTGGCCGAGCACATGTGGTGCCCGAGCACGTGTGTCGCCAGCATCTCCCCCTCTTGAGATGTGTACTCTCTCTCTCACTTTCCCTCCTCCTTCCCTTTCCTAAAACCTCCTTAATAAAACCTGTTTAAAAAAAAGAAAAAGAAAGGGAATCAGACACTAGCTCCCTGCTGTCCTCTGAGATGAAGGAAAATTATATACTCAATATATGACTACTAGACATAGGTTTCCAGGCCAAAGAACCTATTTGTACATTCCTATGAATATTGTTTTAAAATGATCAAATGGATTTGTTATGTAGAAACTTCAAAACTATTTTTCTTCTTGCTTTTGGCATTTTGGACCAAACCAATGGTGATCAGGGATCATTTCTGGTGGTGCTTGAGGGACCATATATGATGCCAAGGACTGAAGCCCAGATCAGTAAGCAAATCTCTCCAGCCATTGCTATTGTGATTGTGGGGCAGACCACTGTTTTTATTATTATTCAGTCACCCATGACAAGCTGCTTACTCTGATTCTACTAAACATCTCTTCTGAAATTCCATTCATTTCTCCCCCCCACCCCATCCTTACACTCACATAAAAGCAGGAAGATAGTGATCACAGTTGCTTTTTACATCCTGGAAAATTCTTTGGAAATTCAGTCATGGTTTCCAGATAATATTTTTAACCTTATTCTCAGAACTTCATGTCACGCTTATTCAAAAGTGATGTGGGAAGAAAAAACAGTTCTAACTTGCAAACTTGGAAAAGTTCATTTTAAAAAAATAATAATTCAACTTTTTTTCTAGTGTAGAAGGACCTCATTTACATAAATATCCTCACCCCACCTTGCTCTGACAGTGGAATTCTAGACAAAGCATCAGTTTAGCAGATGAGTGCAATCTGCTTGTGGGATTGCATGCAGGACAGGAAGAGTGTTGCAGCTCCGTCTTGGTATTTATTGGTGTCAAGGGGTGCAATTGAAAATCCCTTTTCTCTCCTTTCTTGTGACAGGCAGATTGCTTCCTGCTACACCTCATTTGAGAACTTAATATTTGGGCATTTAACAACCCTAATTTTTTCTCTCGAATTAACCAGAAACATTTATTTTGATTTCACTTTTTTAGATAAAAAAGAAACTTTTGATTTGGAGGCATTCAGATTTTGGAATAAATGATTTTATGAAAATTAGTGCTAAAATATTATTATTATACTCATAAATAGTGCTAAAAATAATCAGTTCAGAGGCCAAAAATCTTACGTTACTGATTTTCATTTCTCACAGAGATTTCAGAAATTTGGCCTAGAATATAGAAAGTGCATTTTTAAAATTATGTCAGAATAAATTACCAAGAAAATTTCTAGTACATCAATAATCTTTAATAGTGCTTATATTTATGTGAGAGCTTTCCAAATACTCTGGTGATAAATGCTCAAAGACAATTTGATCCGTCTACCAGCTAGCTATTACTCTATTCTCTATCTTTGCTTCAGATACAATTCAAGAAACAGGTAAGCAAAAGAAAATGACAAATTACATGTTACATTCCGTTTACTCTTAAACATTTTTAGTTGATTAAACAAGTGTGTCCTCCCTGGATTGGATCCTAGCGGCCTCTTACCTCCTGTTGATTTCCTTTAGGGGAGACAGCTAGATAAATATGAACAACAGAGCTCTTCCCAAAGACAAATCTTTGCTCATGTTTCCAAGCAAAGGGGCAAACATTGGTAGCAAACATGAGCAGCAATGAAACAGAATTGTTTAGAATTTCTTTTTTCCCCATTTAGATCAACAAGACTTCGGTACAGTTACCAGAAGAACTGCATCCTTTCAGCAAGTGTACATGGTTTGGTGCCTGAATGTGATTCTAGGAAGTGTATCAGCATTAGTCTCGAGACTCACGGCAGGGTGACTTCATTTATTCTTTATTCCCAAAGAACCAATCATGTTTCTTTCTCTTATAAATACACCTTCCTACTCCAAAGGAGACAATGAAATCTTGCTTTATATTTTTATTTCAATGTGCCCCAACTCAGGTGTTGAAGAAACTCTAATTTTTACCTAAAATGCAAGTTTTGGGAAACTCTAGTCTTTTATTTCCGCCTCCTTAATAAAAACTGCAGATGTGGTGACATAGCATACTCAACTTATCATTTATTTTTAATTTCTAACTTTTAGGGGATAAAGGGGTACTACCCAATGTGCTGAGGGCTTATTTATGGTTCTGTACTCAGGGATCACTCCTGATAGACTCTGGGGACCACATGGGATGCTGGAAATCAAACATAGATGAGCCACATGAAATGCAAGCACCCCTGGGGGCGGGAGCCATGGTCCAGCAGATGGGGCATTTGCCTTGCAAGTGGCCTGCCCATGCAGGCCCAGGTTCGATCTCCGGCATCCCATATGGTAGCCCAAGCACCACCAGGAGTAATTCCTGAGTGCAGAGCCAGGAGAAACCCCTGAGTATTGCCGGGTGTGACCCAAAAAAAAACAAAAAAAAAAAGGGAAGAAAGAAAAAGAAATGCTAGCACCCTATACGCTGTATAATAGCTCCAGTTCATCACATGATTTAAAAATAATTCAGGAGTCCATTTAAATGTGGTTACTTTGAGTTCCTCAAGGTTTATTTATGTAACACTTTATAAAACTTATTTCATATAAAATCTCATTTGACTGTACTAACAGCCCCTAAAGCAAGTCAGAAGTGATATTCTCCCCAGGTACAAATAACCCCAGGGCTCAAGGAACTTCAATAACTTGCCTCAAGATAATAATTATGTAAGCTCAGAGTCAGGGTTAGTATGGGCTCTTGCCTGAATCCCAGCCTGGCACTGTCCAAGAGAAAATTGTCTTTTCTTTAGAATTTCCGTTTGAATTCATTTCCTATTAATCATCTCAAACTTCAGGTAGAAAACTTGCAGCAGATTATGGTGGTTTTATTTGTTTTGGCTTTTATTACAAGTAGTATTAGGGTGGGGAGAAAGCTTAAGTGATAAACCCTGGCACAGCATGGCCCTCAGTGATATAAGAGGGACCCAGATAGGGGCGGGCGATAGCACAGCGGGTAGGGTGTTTGCCTTGCACCGCGCCAGGGTTTGATCCCTGGCATCCCATATGGTCTCCCGAGCACCGCCAAGAGTAATTCCTGAGTGAAGAGCCAGGAGTAACCCCTGAGCATTGCCAGGTGTGACCTAAAAAGCAAAAAAAAAATAAATAAATAAATAAATAAAGGGAGGAACCCAAAGAGATCCTGAGGTTACCATACTCTAGTACTGCATGGATCATCTTAATACCACACCATCAGGCCCATTCTAGAACAGTACATCAGGTCAGATGCCTGCCTTGAATATGGCCAACCTAGGTTTAATCCTGCGCCTTGCTGGAGTGATCCCTAAGCACAGAACCAGGAGTAAGTCCCATGAAAAAATGGGTATGTCTCCCTAAAGTTAACAAAATGTCGTGTTGCTAAATAATGACATTGTATCTCTGAACTGCATTGGTGAAAAACACAGACTTGCGGATATTTCTGCCTTATTTCCAAAGTCAGTCTTGAGTGATCAACAATGCAAAAATTATACTTGTTTTCTTCTTTTATAATAAATAATGTTGGTGTGAATATAAACATCAGTTTAGGGGAAGGAAAAAGAGTATTCATTTAGGGGATCAATTTTATCTTGTTCCATGTGGTCGGAAAGCATCCAAGTGACTGGTAGTACCTTTAAGGTTTTGTGTTTAACATATTACCCTTGCAGTGTCCTACAAAGAAGGGGTCCTTTAATGAAAGATCTGTCCTGACTTTCACAGCTACTTTTCCATTTGGTGTGCAGTCAGCTGTGTTTTTAATACAAATATTGCTTCAGGATTTTGAGAGCTGATAAGAAACATTCCAGTGGTTGTTAGAATATGCTACCAAAAAGAAGCTGTGCACAGGTAGCCTGGTGAAATTCTGCTTGATGAATAATTACCATGATGATGATAATTAATAATTATCTTGTGTCAGTGGAGAATTTGACTAATTGGTAATCTCTTCTCTTAAAAATCCTAATATTTTATTTCTGCTCATTGCTAACTATCAAGTAGAATGCTAATGGAAATGTGGAGGACTGGTATTGTAATAATTATAACTGTAATCACATTCAGCGGCTAACCTCTAATTAAAATAAATCAGATGATATAGTGAATTGGCTACACACAGTTGTGTTTCTAGTAATATTTCTAACTGGGGAAAAATTATTTTCTCCAGCAGAAAGCCTCTGAAGATCAGATTTAAAATTATTGGATGTGTTGTATTTCTAAGGAGATGTTTTCTATGGTAATAACTAGTTTAATTGCATATTCATCAGGTGGTGAAGTTCCAGGGTAAACATGAGTAAGCATGTAATAAGTACCACTGTTTCTAATAAAACTAAAATGCTGTTATCTTGCAATTAGAAGCAGGTCACTCTTGAGTATTCATCTACTAGTAGATATGTGTCTGCCTGTGTGTGTGTGTGTGTGTGTGTGTGTGTGTGCACATCCTTTGGAATAACTAAAATTAATCAGATAAAAGCATGTGGCCTTCAAATCACTGCATTGTGATATTCTAGGGCATGATAATTCTGTATTTATAACAATGAGTTTGTTCTAAAATTAACATTTCACGGAAAATTACACAAACCAGGCTTAGAGTTTGATGGATATAGCAATTCCAGCGCGTGACATCTCCCCATTGGGTGAAAATCGCCCCCCACCCCACGGCGGCAAAAATATAATTTTTTAAGGCACTGAACAGCCATCTTGACAGCTATCCAATCCCTGGAAACAAAAGTAAATTAGTTTTTTTACACTATATAAATATATACATATTGGTGTGCAGATGTGTGAAAGTGAATATCTCAATTATCACTACAAGCTATGTTTAATAAAATAATGATGAGAAAGCTAATAATAAATACACACCTGCCAATCTCCACGTGGATGGAAACAGAGGGTAAGTCAATGTGGAATTGACAAATCTCAGTATTAATTAAATTCAATACTTTTTAGAAACTTTTTGTGCTGTTCTCTGGTCCCTACTATACAGCCTATCTTCACTTACTTATACAGAAAATATTTTCTGTATTTTTAGACATTGTAATCCCTGCAGTCTTTATTGTAACTGCTCAACTCTACTTGAAAAAACAACCCTAAACAATATGTAAAAGAGTGGGCATGTCTTTATTCCAATATTTTTTATTAAAACAAGCATCGAGCTGAAATTGCTTCACAGGACATACTTTTCTGACCCTTGATTAAAAATTTTTAGAAACATTTTTATACCAATGCTGTTTTCAGGAGATAGTAGAATGTATAAGAAGGATAAGACTTCATTTCTCATGAACCTTTGATGTTTTTAAAATCATTGCTTATAACATGTATGGTAGAAAACTAGGGAAAGCTGATAAGCAATTATGTATTTTTCTTAAAATCTTAAATTTTGTGAAGAAGTTCTGTTCATGAATCAATGTTAATTAATATTTGCATCATGAGAGTCTAGACTGTGTTGAGAAATTAAGCAGTCAATTATTCTTATTAAATTTCATTAAGGTGGTGCAAGTTTATTTAAGAGAAAAATTAGAAACTACTTAAATTTTAATCAATAGGTTTAGCATAGTAACTTAAAAGGCAATTCCACTACACTCTGATCAGTTTTCTTCTAACCACACAAAGCCCTCCATTCTCTAATACTTTGCTTACTGTTCTCACACTTAGCTTCATATCTTATCTTGCTTAAAAACAGTCTGTGATTCTTCATGTTCTTTCAACCAGTCAATATAGATGAAATTGCATGTTTTAATATGGAACTTGGGGACCGCTATAAAGCACTATCAACCACTTTTCTAGCTAATAGTCACTAACTGTAAGATAGTATAATAAATTATACTCAAAATAAATAATTAAATCTATTAAAATGAATAGATCTAAAATGGCATTAAATAAATAAGTCAGATTTCATAAAAACCAGCAACTATAATGATGTCACTTTAATTTTAAAACCAAATATTATTATTGAGTAGTTATACATATGAGAACTGTGTTTAAATTATTAAAACATAATTCAAATCATCGCCTTTGGAAGGAGAGAGGGAGTAAGACTGATGAGGACTCAGTTTTGCAACATTCTGTGAAAACAAAATTTGTAGACGATGTTAAAGATTAACAGGATTATTCTTGGTATCATCAGTTTTTAGGCCAAAAATATAGTTTCACCATTTATAAATTGTTTATATTCAGTACTTACAGGCTAATTTCAAGCTGATATTGTACAATGTGTTCTTTAACTTTATGTTTATGGAATTTATGTCATTATATTCACATAATTTTCTTACACATACTTTTTCACTAAGATGTAGCTATAAATTAAGTATTTCTTAATTAAAATCTCTATATACCAACAGCCTTTAGGTCTTTGATTGGCCTTGAAATTTTACTTAGCAATCTGAAGTGATTTAGTAATATGGACAGTGCTTTGAAGTCTGGAAGTGGAATTTTGTCACATTTATAACATCAAATCATATTTTCCTCTCAACCAACAAAACCACACAGTAAATAGTCTGAGTACACATAATGCACTCACTAAATAAAAGCATGAAAGCATTCTTATCTGTGAATAATTATATGTAGATTATAAATTATACATAATATGCATAAATAATCAAAATAATACTAATGGGGAAATCAGAACATTGTTGTACTTTAAAAATGCATTTCTTTTACAACTAGTTATTTGATATTTAAATTTGAATCATTTGATTGGCTGATCCCTATTGTCTTGACAGAAGAGTGTTTTTAATTTGGTTTGTAACACATTTTGACTATTTTTTTTCTTTTTTTGCTTTTTGGGTCACACCCAGCAATGCTCAGGGATTTCTCCTGGCTCTGCACTCAGGAATCACTCCTGGCGGTGCTTGGGGGACCATATAGGATGCCGGGAATTGAACCCAGGCAGGCATGAGCCAGCCGAGTGCAAGGCAAACGCCCTATCTGCTGGGCTATCGCTCCAGCCCCACATTTTGACTTTTAACTTCGTTATGGACTCTATTGACCCACCAGAGGTCTTGAGAAAAACTCCTTGTGTCTGGAATCAACTAGCTTTGTCTCCTGTCAGTTCAAACTTTTTGAATCCCAAAGTTAGAACCTACAAGTGGGGCAGGCTCTTGCCCCAAGCCCTGAAGAAATGGTCAGAATACAGAGCTAACATGAGAACTGCAGCTTTAAGAGGACTGTGTGAGTGATGAAAATGGGCCAAATGTCACTTGCGGATGCCAATGGAAAGGCAAAGAAACACTTCACCAAATGATGCACCCTGGGAAAACAGAGAGACCCTTGAGAGGTTTGACTCCTCTACGTCAGTTCTCCACTTTGCCTGCTATCTTGTGGAGCCTGCTCTTTGTTTTTCCATTGGAGATCATGCAAGAATCAACTGCCAAGCGTGCCTTACACCTCCATGCCATCTAATTATAGCCTGCAACACTCTGGAGTGCTGACAGTGCTGAGCTATTGACTCTTGACACTCTCTAGAGCTCTTAATTATCTTTTCACATAAGCCCCTTTCAGACCTGTCAACTTCTTTGTATTGTTTATGGAGAAAAATAAAGTAGCATACTAAAATTTCAGAACTATGCACTGAAAGGCAAACTTACAGTTACACCTGTGAGTATACTTGACTGTACACTGGTATACACCCAACAAGTGAAGAGGGTTTCTGATCGTGGAAGAGAAGAGCCAGATGACAAGTCCACACCAACGTGAAAAGGGGATAAGTAAACTCTCTGGGTGAAATAAAATTAATCGAAATTTTAATCAATTAGTTACTGAACTCATTTTATCTTGGAGCTCAAAGATTTGTAGGTACCTAGATTCATATATGTATTGTCATTGTATTAATTAAAGTTGTCAGAAAAAACTTTTAAATATTCATCACAAATATACTAAATTTTTTTTAAGTTTTTATAACCACCGAGATATACAAATAAAAAGATATACAATTAAAAAGTTCATTTGGGTTTGGTCAACAGGTTCAGCACCCCGCCCCTCCACCAGTGCCCATCTCCCACCACCAACATCCCCGCTCCCCCTCCCCCTTCCCCCAGCCCTGCTCCATGGCAGGTTCTTTATTTCTTTCCCTTTCTCTCTCTTTCTCTTTCTCCTTCCCTTCCAGACTATGGATTACAGAACATACATTAAAAGGTTGTCATTTGTATCCTTTGCCTCTATTTAATGCTCAGCTAGGTTGGCATTAGACCCTCGACTATTATTAGCCCCCTGTTCCATTTCTGTCTTACCTAAGCCTGACTCCCCACAGTGTGATAATCTCCACCTTTGACAAGACCTCCTGATATATGTTTCACTTGACCTTGGATATTGGTATCATAATGTACATATATATTTAGCCATCCGGGGAGAGACGTACGAAATATACTAAATTTTTTTAATCATTATGAGATTTTTGCAGTTTCAAAGAAGTAACTAAGCTTCACTCCATTTTGGAAAACATATATATAAAAAGTACTTTGTTTTAGGGGACCAGAGCGATAGCACAGGGAGGTAGGGTTTTGCCTTGCATTCGCCAATCTGGGTTCAATCCCGGCATCCCATATTGTCCCCTGAGCAGTGCAAGGAGTAATTTCTGAGTGCAGAGCCAGGAGTAATTTGAGCATCACCAGGTGTGACCCAAAAAGCAAAAAAAAAAAAAAGTACTTTATTTTAAAAAGTGAGAAAGTACTTTAATCTTATATGTTATCTTACTTGTTATGAAAATAACCTGTGAGATAAAGAAAAAGTGGACATTACTACCAAGGGTGACAATTTCAAATGAACAAATTGTAACTCAAATTTATTTATCTAAATTATCCTACTAAATAAAGAATAATTCACTCTCATGTTTAGTATTCAGATAAGGCTGGAGCAATAGTAGAGACTAGAATGCTGGCCTTGCTGGGAAGCCCACACAGGTTCAATCTCTGGCATCACATATGGTCTCTGAAGTCCTCCAGAAGTGATCTTGAGCACAGAGCCAAGAGTAAACTCTGTGTAGCACATACTGTGCACAACATCAAAAAACAAAGAAAATTTATTTGTAGGATATATACATACCAATATTCTACTAATAGTTGGAAATGGTAACGCCAGACAAGAACTGAGCATTGAATGTTGGCCAAAGGATTTACATGATAATCCCTAAATGTATGTAGGGCAAGCCACAATGTGTAAGAGAAGGCAGGCGGGGGGGGGGGGGGGAATCAGGGCACATTGGTGGTGGGAAATGTGCACTGGGCGGAGGGATGGGTGCTGGAACACTGTATGACTGAACTCCACCATTTATTGTATTTTGACAATGAAAAAATGACTTCCCCCCAATTTATATGCCAAAATTTTAATTCCCAATGATTAGATTTGGGGGGAGGTAATTTGATTTAGGTGAACTCACAAAAAATGGATCTGTGGTAATGATATTCAAAGATGAAAACAAGGTGTTGATGGTTTAGTTGTTAGCATAGTTGCTTTCCAAACGAAGGCACAGTTTTCTCCCTGCTCATAAATGCTCTATATCACCATGTGAGCATCATGTAAGAAGTCAGCTTATCTGGAAGCCAGGAAGCAGATTCTCACCCCAAACCTTTTTCGAAGACTTAAAACTGTGAGAAATGAAGAAAAAAATCTATTTAATTCTACCCATTCCATTATTATATCAACTTCAGCTAATGATAATACCCATTTAATATAATACGCAGATACACAATGTCCCAAAAGTCCAACACTGTTTATTGTTGGTGTCATCTTAGATGTTGCTCCTTCTATTGAAATAACTTATAATACCATGGTAGAAAGCCAGGTAGCATAGTCTTTTGGGTTTCAGCACTAGATTATAAAAGAAATGTATTTTTTGTATTTTTAAGAGCAGAATTAATATTCAAATGGTGGATCCCGACTCTATGAGAAGAAGCCGGAACTGAATGAACTGAAGGCGCAGGAGGGTGACAGTTCATGGTGATCCTTCTTTCAGAATAATTTAAGGTATGGGTTCCTAGTCTCTCATTTCCTCTTTGCTGATGTTCACTTTTAAATCCAGTAAGTTAAAAGGATATATCATGAGCCTATGATACCGGACCATTTATCTAACTTCAATCTCTTTGCATTCTCTTTCTTTCATTAATCTCTTGTGGAATGGAGTCTGACACTAAAAGCACACACTCTACAGGGCTGTTTATCTAGCTTGGGCACCACATGCCCTCAGCCACGTGGGCTCAAGAAGCTCATGGGCTCAGGCAGCATGTGTGCTCAGACAGCATGGGCGCACTGTCCTTTGGTCAGGACGGCTTTTAGAGATTTCTCCCCAAGCTACACCCATAAGGGGCTTCAACCTAGGTTGTTAGGGCCATTGCCAAGGGAGTAGATTTTGGGAGTGGTCTTCTTTAAAAATCTCCTTTTCTTGACCTCTGTTCCTGCTGGATCTTCTGTCCTGGAATATATTTGGATTAAGGGCTGGGCAGAGAAAGGTTGATCTAGCTCCCTCAGGGTTTGTTGTTGGTTAATGAGTGTCATCAAGTCTTGGTTCCTGGTTCCTAAAGGTGACTTTGAACAGCCTTAGGGCAAGAATTCATTGCCATGCGGGGACCCCCTGTCTGCCTGCCTACATCATATTGACTTCCTGAGTGGGCAAAGTCCTTTCTACTATTTGAATAGAGTTTCTTTCTAAGCTGCTCCTTTACCTGCTCTATATAATTTTGAGCCAGTGATGTATGTAAAGGTTGAGAGTGTTAAATTATTAGAGATTGAATAGGGGACAATTTCAAACTAATCTTGTGTTTTCTATCATAAAATTGTTTTCATATTCTCTACTTTGCTCTATACTCATATTTACACTTACAAAATTTTTTAGATAATCATCTTTCTAAAAGACTCACAGACATGGGGCAGAGCTGCTACTTGCTCTCCCTGTGCCCAGCTGCTCACGAGGTACCCAGGAGGGATGGCTGGTTCTAGCCCTGGCCCGTGACCCCAGCAGAGCCTTGCAACAAGCCAGACGACCCCCCCACTCCATGAGGGCCTCCATTTTCCACATCCGGTCTTCTCTCTCGTCAGAACTCCACCCAGCAGATCAGCCTATCACAGCCCGCCCCTACGGCCGCTTGAGGCCGCATGGTTCATCAATAAATGCTGGACTTAGAGATGACTACAAGAGTATGCTACCTGCATGGCAGAGCCTGGCAAGCTACTCATATTGTATTTGATATGCCAAATACCAGTAACAATTATAGACCTCATTCGGAATGGATTGAGGCTCTTTATGTTCCTGGAGCAATCAGATGCCCTTGGGCTCTACTAGCATGAGACAGGACATATGGAGATGTTACTGGGGCCCGCTCGAGTAAATCGATGATGAACGGAAGACAGTGATACAGTGATACATCTTTCTCTGCATCTGAAATATTCTTATTTAAAATGGAAAGAAAAAGTAGGTATTATAGTTATATCAAGACAAAGAAGACGTACTTCCTTGCTTATTTCAAACACTAATGTCTCTAGAAGACATTAGTATGAGTATTTGTCCTACATATACTCATTTCCTTGGAAGAGAACTCTGGAAAAAGACCATTGAGATATTATATAGATTAAAATATGTCATTGATCTATGCACATAGGATACAAAATACTTCTGCCCTACAAAACTGAGCTCAGTTAGACTGTCCTTAGAGGTGAAGTTGTTCTTGAATTAGAATTAAAAGAATTTATCTTTTACCTCACAAGTAGTATCCAGGGAACCCAGGGACCATACTTGGTACTTGGGGCCCTCTGGTGTTGTACTTGCTGATACTCAGGGAAGGTATATAGTGGCAGCTAGTAAAACCTTGTATTATGCCCTAAGCTTTGTGCTATCTCTCCAGCCCTTGGCTATTAATTTGAAGGCAATTTCATTTGAAGACCATATTCAGCAGAGCTCTAAGGACCATGTAGTGTTAGGGTTGGAACCAGGGCTAAATCTTTTGAGTCATCTTCTGGCCTAAATTTATATCTTTGAAAAGAATTTGGATCATTTTATTTTTTTCTTGAAGGGGAATTTTAGTAATTTGCAATAGTGCATTCTTAGTTTGGTAGCCAGTGGTAGGGCATGTTTCCTGTGGTTTTACAACCTAGATCAACGCTTGCCTTGTATGAAGCTGACTCAGGTTTATTCCCGGCATCCCTGCCAGGTGTAATTCCTGAACACAGAGACTGTAGTAACTCCTGAGTACCACCAGATGTTAACCCCCCACCACACACACACACATACACACAAAAGTATTGTCTTTCAGAAACAAAGATCTCATCATATCAGTTGCTGTAATGGGTCTGGGGAGTTTGTACCAACATATCCAGAGATTCTTTGTTTCCTAGTTAACCAGTGGAAAGGCATCGGTGATGCAATTCTTCCTATGAAACCCAGCCTGGCCCTCCCCTTGCTCATGAACATGGCAGCCCCATTCTATGATACAAGGCAGGATGAATAAAACCAGATCAAAGGCATCTAGAGCACGTGCCACACCATTAGCTGAGCCTGCTTGCTCCCCACCAGTAGTGACAATGTTGATCTTTGCTTACAGGATAGTTATAGCTTAGTGGGAAGATCCCCATTGCCAGTTGTTTTCTTCTCAATTAAGGTCAATACTCTTTGATTCTTCTCTTGCCTTGTCTCTAGTCTACATTTGGAAGTCACCTTGAGCAAGGAAGTGGCAGTTTGGTGGTACAAGGCCTGGGTGAACTGGCTGATGGAGGGAGGCACGTCAGCTGCTTGCAGGGGATGGCCCTTGACAGCCAGACACAGATACAGTGAGGTCTTTGGACAGAGCAGCTGAGATCCCTTTGGAGTGGACTCCTGTTTAGAATCAAAGCTCTTGCACCTCTTCGAAATCACAAGTGTCACCACTTTCTTGGTCACCGGCTTCTTTATCTCAACGGAGGTATGAGATAACTTTTTGCATTCTGTCCTTCTTTCCTTTCAACATCTTCGAGTGGCTGCAAAGAAGAGAGCTGGAGTATTTTATTTCTTGTCACAGATTATCAGCAATAATTACCTTTCCTTGTAGTTTATAGCAGTCGGATTATAACATGAATCAGTGTGACTGAGTACTTTGCCTATGGCTCATTTGCTGCCAAGGCAATCAATTGGTTAGGTTTTATTTATTTAGAAACATCACTGCAGATCTTGGTAATAATGTTTTTGTCTACCTGTGAAAGGCTGAAGCAATTATCAAACCAAATGAATAAGCCGTGGATGCCCCCTTTTCCTTGGCTTTAGCTCAGGATATTCAATCTGACTCCTTGGATAACAAGATAGGAGCTTGTTCACAAAAACCAGATCTCCCCAGAATATGTGGCATGACAAATGAGAAAAAAAATTATAATGTGGAGGATGATTTCAACTCTACAGCCAACAGAGGCATTTAGCTCATTTTGTTTCTGAAAGAAGCATAAAAGTCAGGGGGAAGGAGGGGGTAATGCTCCCTGAACAAAAAACCAATCATCAGGTGACATCTCCAGCACTAACATTTAGTCACTGATAATTGCTGTAACTAGGGCCATTGAGCTTTGCAAATATTATCCAGTAAATTTTAATTATCACCTGGGGTATTGAAGAGTTTTGGAATAAGCTCTTGAGAGGAGCTTCCCAGGCCACAGGCGATATGTGCTGAGTAATTTCAGATCATCTATCCTGTCAGAGAGGATCAGTGTCATAGCGCCACTTATCCCGTGAACGCACACCTGCTCCTACATGGAAATAAGGGGCATTATCTGCCTATTTTTGCTGCTTATTTCTATTGCTCCCCAGGTTTGACAAGTGGGGAGTATGAAACCAAATCAGGAGTTTGACAGAAAAGGGATGGAGAGTTTCAGTTCCCTTCAAGGCCACACAGGCCCTCACTGATTTCTTTTTGTTGCATTGTGAGTTCTGAGAGCTGTACCAAAACATGACATTTTTTTCTATGAGAACCATTGATGCCGCTTTGCAATGAAGAAAGAAATCTCTTTTTGTGGGCATGGAGAAGTTTTAGTTGTGTTCTCAAGAGTAGGATGAGAAAATTAGTTTTGGAGGGACAATAGTCACCAGTAATTTAGTAAAGCCTAAGCCAAAAGAAGTACTGATAATATTTAGAAACAGGTACACTTGAATATAACATATTCAATTCCTCGATTTTTTTAGTTACAAAGTCCATGAGATAAGTCCTGATTATAAAATAACAAAGGGATATAAATATTAAGCCAGTATTGAAACACTGGCTGTATTTTTTGTCCGGCCCCAAAATTGATACACTGGCTGTATTTTTGTCCATCTGAGTATTGTTCAGCCCAAAAATCAGATGGGCTGGACATGTAAAGCTATTTGGAGATGACCGCTGGACTAGAGCCATTACCGACTGAGTCCCACGGGATGTCAAAAGATCACGTGGCCGCCCACCTACAAGATGGTTAGACTTCTTCCTCAAGACCCTGAAGCAACCAGATGCCATTGGGCTACACTGGCACGTGAAAGGGTCAAATCGAAATGTTACTGGCGCCGCTCGAGCAAATCGATGAATAATGGGTTGTCAAGTGATCAAGTGATCCAGTGATTCATACACTATAGAAAGGTGTTATGCTAATCAAAGATATACCTGAGTTGGAGTGCACACACACATGCTGTAAGATATGCACATCTGCCTGTTCACATCTGCACACACATTTACAATAGCTGAGTAATTATATTCCACTTATTTCTCTCAGTGATTTTAAATGGCTTTAGATGAAAGATTTTAATAATCACAAATGCTTAAGATGCACTTATTTTAGTTTAACAACTTTTGCTGCCATATCCGTCTGCACACTGAGGAATTCATATTTACAAAAAGAGAAATCATTTACTCTGTGCTTCAAAATAGAAAAAAAAAAAGTGGTTATACATATCAGTGCTAAATCCAAAAGAAAAGTGAGTTTTTCTGGTTTTGAAAAAAGAAAAACTTCTTAACATAAATAGTGGCATTGCTACCTACATTTGAAAGATATTTATGTGTATATAAGTAATAATGGTTTATTTCCTCTGTAGTGCTGATATGAAACTAAAGTACAAAAATAGCACATTGTAGCTGTACTCAAACTTAAAAACATCAAGAATTATATAGGTTTGGTTGTCATGTTTCTATTAGATATATATCTAATCTTTATATTTTTTGAGAATCAAAGTATATTCTATAGATTTCATCAAATCTGCTACAGAAATCAATTTACTTTGAAATTTCTCATTCTAGGCTGTCAGTTGTTGACTTGAATGAAGCAAATTAATATATAGTTATTGTACTTGTGAATTTATAGCTGTAATCTTAAAAAGATTACAGAAGAAAGTTAAAGACCTGTCTTTATCTCAAGCTATTGAGAGTAGTCAGAGAGACCATGAAATGCTATACAGAACTGGAAACTATAGGTCAGATTGTAGGTTTTTCCCCCAAATAAACATTTTAGATATCCTAAGGCAGGAGATAAGCTCCAAGTTTAAATTTGGTGCTAATATCATGTTCCAGCAGGAGTTTAGTGTAGCTACGATGAACATTTTATAGTGAAGTCACTTTTTTCTTTTCTTTAATGATTTACTCCCTCTCTCTCCTATTCTCTCCATTCACTCCTTTTCTTCATTTTCATAAATTTAAGTAGCATGAGACTCACAGACATGGGGCAGAGCTGCTACTTGCTCTCCCTGTGCCCAACTGCTCACGAGGCCCCCAGGAGGGATGGCGGGTTCTAGCCCTGGCCCGCCACCCCAGCAGAGCCTCGAAACAAGCCAGATGACTCCCCATTCCATGAGGGCCTCCATTTTCCACATCCGGACTTCCCTCTCATCAGAACTCCACCCAGCAGACCAGCCTATTACAGCCCAGCTCGCGGCCACAAGTACTGGATTTAGAGATGACTACAAGAGTATGCTACCCGCATGGCAGAGCCGGCAAGCTACCCGTGTCGTATTTGATATGCCAGATACCAGTAGCAATTTTAGACCTCATTCCCATGACCTGATGGAATGGTTTGAGGTTCTTTATGTTCCTGGAGCAAGCAGGTGCCCTTGGGCTCTACTAGCATGAGACAGGACATACGGAGATGTTACTGGTGCCTGCTCGAGCCAATCGATGATGAACGGGAAGACAGTGAAGTAGCATTACACTGAAACATCATACAAGCAGCTGGTAAATATTGTTAACCACTACAGTCCAATACTATTCTTCCCTACAGTTGTTCCTTTTTAACCTAATCTACTTACTCTCCCTTTACTTCATCACTAATTGATCTTATAACTGAAAATTTAAATGTATGCGCTTTGGTTTGGGGCCACAGTTGGCCATGCTTAGAAGGATTACTCCTGTCTCTGTGTTCAGGGATCAAACTGGCAGGCTCAGGGTACCATATGGGATGCCTGAGATCAATTCTGGGATGGCTACTTGCAATGTAAATGCAATTAAATAAAACTCTAGCTCAATTTTTTATAACTTATTTTAACATTTTCTGTTTCTTCATCTTTTTCTTGAGAATACACTCTGCATCCATTCTATCATTATAACTATCACTATCTTCCTGTTAATCATCTATTTGCTAGAGCGGCACCAGTAATATCTCCATATGTCCCGTCTCATGCTAGTAGAACCCAAAGGCATCTGCTTATCCAGGAACATAAAGAGCCTCAAACCATTATATTAGGTCATGGGAATGACCTAATATAAATGTTACTGGTATTTGGCATATCAAATACTACGAGCAGCTTGCCAGGCTTGCCGTGCTGGTGGCATACTGTTGTAGTCATCACCTCTAAATAAAGCATTTATTGATTAACCGCACCGCTGCTAGTGGCGCGAGAGCCGGGCTGTGATAGTCTGGCCTGCTGGGTGGAGTTGTGACAAGAGGGAAGTCCTGAAGGAGTTGGCCACCCTATGGGGTAATTGACTGGGAGCCTCAGAAAGCCGCACCTATCAAGGAAAACTCTGAGAGACCGGGTCCTATGCAAAAGCAAGGGTTTTATTAATAAGCGAGTATACTCGGGCCCATAGCATGACCCCAAACGGTCAGTGGCTAAGAGCCCGAGCCCTTCCAGGGAGGATCTTTTAAGAGATAGTTCCCACCGCTACAGAAAAGCCCGTGCATAAACATCCAATAGATTTAAAATATTATATCAAGGTCTGCGGCGCAGGCAGCCAATCACTTTGTACCAAGTAACCATTTCCCACCAATCAGATCATTCTTAATACTTCTTTCTATATTTGGTGTGGCTAGATACGCGTGGGATCATGAGTCAGCAACAGCTATGTATGCGTGCAGGAATGCAATCCAGGCAATTCAGGCCAGATAGTAGATTCTGTTCTGGGCAGGGGTATCATAACCTCTAACAGGAATTTGTTCTGGGCATTTTGTAGATAACAAAAAGGTTACTTCAAGATGAAAGGACACTCAGGCCCTAAATTGGTAACTTTCCCATGAGTAGGCCTGCCCTGGTTGGAAAAGGGGGTTTCTGCCTTCTTTCAGTCCGGATGTGGAAAATGGCGGGAAAATGGCATCCATTCTAAAGGCATTTATTATTCATTAAATCGAGGGGCATGTGTGACTGCTTTTATGTGTTAGATCACCTGCAGGTGTACACCTTTATCTCCATTACTTACTGGCAGACATTCTGTAAGTGTAATTACTTTAATAACTGCATTTAAATATCTAGTTATATTTTACTCTGGTTATATTTAACATATTAACTAATCTTGAATAGCGCTAAAAAGTTTACCTAGATTTCCCCACAAAGTATCTCATTTGATCTCATAATTATCATGTCAAGTGATTTCTAATTAGTTCATTTTGCACGCAATATACAAAGACTTAGAAAGAATAGGAATTTTCCTGAAATTACTTAGCGATAAAATTAGCAATTCTAAGGCCTTAAATATCTTTTAAACACTAAAATATATTTACATAAAAGAGAAATGTGTAATATATATTATAATGAGACTGGCACTATTCTATTATCTGGGAACTTCAGCAAAAGTTCTAAAACTGTGTGGGGTATAACAGGGCGGGGGGGAAGTTTTCCAGAATATGAAACATGTGGCTAATGTAACCAGAGGTTTGCTGGTTGGCTTACCATTACCACAGCAAGCCAAGAAATGAAGACTAGGCATTTAAAAGTGTATTTGATGAATTAAATTTCCTTTGTTAGGGAAAGCAGGCAGTACATCCTTTCTCTATGCTAAGTGAGAAACTGAAAGAGGAAACCTCAGTTTCTTTTTGCCAGATGCATCATCTCTCTCCCCCATCACCCTAACCCAAGGCTCTGGTTTACCATTCCAGGAATGCAAGACCATAAAATTCTCCCTTGGCTTACAGGGAGCTCAAGGTGC